>JAKUCA010000348.1:0-16429 GCA_030567025.1 Geotrichum europaeum
TTTTTTTTTTTTTTTTTTTTGCAAATTATTGCGCCCGACCATGGCTTCGCGCAACGTTCACTTTGACCAGCACTTGGAGTTCATTCCGTCAACCACGGTCGCTGCCCGTACACCCCAAAAGGTGAGTTAATTTTTAGTTTGTTTGTTTGTTTGTTTGTTTTTTATAACTAGTTTGTTGTTGTTTGTTGTCTTATGATTCCTTTTTTTTTTTTTTGTTCTGCATTTTTTGCGTTTTTCGTGTTTCCAGTGGCTCCAGAACAATCAAAAATTTCTAATTTCGCAGTGATTGCTTCTTCTTCTTCATCTCCTTCGCTTCTTCTTCTTCTTCCTTTTCTTCTTCCTTTCTCATCTTCATCGCCGCTAGCATCTCAGACGCTTCTTGAGTCCTGCCCGCGTCTCACTCTCTTGCTTTTACACCCTTGTGTCCTGCTAACCTCTTTCCTTGCAGTACACACCCTCGCCGGACTCCACACTAGCCACCTCTCGGTCCGTCTCACCAGACTCGTCGCCCTCTTCAGCCAACCACTTTGATTATAACACAAAGTACCCGAATCTACTTCATCCCGTTCCTCTTAAATTACCTGCCATAATCCCGGTCTCGTCTACCTCATCCATATACAAGTCATCAACCATTCCCGCCACAATCCCCCCTTACTCCTTCCCCCCAAAGGATCTCTCTGCTGCTGCCGCCGCTCAACCTGTTGATAGCATAAAGCTTGCCTACTCTATGCCTATAAATAACACCGCCAGCAGCAAAGGCGAGAGCCATCCGGATCTGGCCACCGTCCAAGCTTTACTTGGCCCCGAGATCTCTTCGTGGAACTTCTCCGACGAGTCTCTCAAGGCCGCGCTGGCTCTACGCACCGAGCAGGAAAGGACCAAACAGGAAAAGTACAAGCTTGACATCCGCACCAAGACGTCTGAGCTACTGACCCAGGCAATCAAGCTCAATGTCCCTCCAAACATGCTGTCGTCATTGTTCAATGGTTCACCGCCTTTGGACGATCCTTTTTACCAGCAGCATCAGCAACAGAACCAACAATCACAGCAGCAGCTTCCACAACAACCTCCACCTGGACAGTTTCAGTCTAACTATATCACACCGCAATCCTTTCCTTCGTCTCAGAAGAATCCTCCTTTTGACTCACTGGGTCTAGTACCGGCATCTGCAACCACTCGCGAGCGATACCAGCATCATCAACGTAATCTTTCTCTTCCGCAACCACCCACGACCGTCTCCTTCGATTACAAGTATCCTCCGCCGCCCCAGCAGCAGCCTCAACAACCGCATCAACTCCAGCATGTCTCGCCGCCACAACCTCCTCAGCAACAGCCGTCTCAATTCCGACCTTCTCATAGCCACCATGCATCTTTATCGTCCATTCCTTATTTTACGTCGCCAACCCGCTCCCCATACCCATCGCCGCAGCGAGTTTATCCCTACCAGCAGCAGCACACGCTGCCAAACAACGTGGGATCGACTTCGGTCCACCAGATCATTCAATTCCACCACTGGCAGCCTAACCAGCAAAGCCAAAAGTCATCGGCAAGCACGTCGCCCAAAAAGGAAACCGCAACGCTGGCTGTAGCAACTGCGTCCGATGATCAACAGTCGTCGGCTAAACGAAGGAGATCATCCATCTCCACCGACCAGCCCTTGTCGCCCACACCAAACATCAAAACCAAGGCGCAGACCCCGCCTTCGTCAGCGTCATCCACCAACTCAATTGCCATTGCGTCTGCGCTGGCCCGCCGCAAGAGCACGCACTCCCGGAACAAATCCGAGACCACTGTACTGCGTGGAGACATTTCGAAAATGTCCCTTTACAGTACTGAGTCGACTCCGGCAAATACTGTCACGTCCGGCAGTAACAGCGGCGGCGGCAGCAACACTATCGTTGATGAGACTCCCGCTGGGTTCAACTTTTTGGCATCCGTTGCGGCGGAAGAGTCACGCAAAATCAAGGACTCTGTCGCGGCGGGAAAACTTTCGTCAGAATTCAAGTACCCACCGCGCTCGGCCACCTCGTCAGACCGTGAAGAGGATGAGCATATGACCGATGCCGCGCCGCACCAGGAACATCAGCGCTCGCACAAACAAAATGTCAATTTCATGATTTCTGACAAGCCTGAGTAGTGCACAAGACTACTGGCTGGGCAGCTTCCAGGCCCGAGCTTTCATAAGTTTTTTTTTTTTTCTAAGGCAAATATACTATGCCTAGCACTCTCATATCCCATAACTGTTTGTTTATCTTTTTTTTTTTTGTGTTTATTTTTGTTGTTTTGTTTTGTTTTTTGTTAATACATATATTTTATAGTTATTTATTAGTATCTTTAATAAGTTAATCTGCATGCAGCATTCTGTACGTTATGATGATACTTGGTTTCGTTATTAGAGTGGGTATGTCGCAGCTAGTTGCCTTCGGCGGCCGCTTGCTCGGCCAGCGCTTCACGGGCGGCCTCTTCCAATTCCACCACATCAAATGCTGCCAGGATATCACCCTTTTCAAGCGACACTTTACGAACTTCATGCGCCATGCTCCGGAGCACCTCATCACTGGCGTATTGAACCCAATTACAATAATCATCAAGCCAAATGCGGCTGTAAACATAATAGGGCTCACCGGCCGTATCAAGGATCCGTTTGGCTAGCAGTAAATGGCGTAAAATGGCGCGCCGGCCTAACCGCAAAGTTTCGTAAACATCAACGCGCACCACGTGGCAAGCAAGCTCGTAGTGACGGTAAAGCGGGAACGACACGGCACGGACTAAACATGATTGTAAAACCTCACGTACAGTACTGAAATTGTCATCCAAAGCTGCTAACAGAGGACAAAGCTTGGTGATGGTCCAGGCGGACTCGACCGTGGGATCATTTTGTGTCGTGCGCACATCATAAAGTGTCGCGAAAAGGATGGCTAGTAGGCCCAAATAGATGCGTTTGGGATTATCAAGGAAGTATTGTTTTTTGGGTAGCCGGGTCATGGCCTGCTGCTCTTCCTCGGTGAACTTAATCAGGTCATCGTTGTTGCTGTTGGCGGTAAACTGGGCAAAAAGTTCGTTGGTCGGCGATTTCCAGCGAATGAGCTCTGCGATATCCGGGTTATCAAACGTGTCGGCGAGGTAGTAGTCCGCGTCAAAGGCCAATGCCTCAAGCTGTGCGCGGAACTCAGCACGCTGCCCAGGAACACTCTGTTCGGGCTCGGGGTACTCATTAACGTCATTAGCACCGGTTGCCATTGTAACGCCAATCTCACCGCTATACTGCCGGTTAAAGCCGTATTGGGCCTTACCCGTCATGTTCACCGCGTCTTCTTCCTCTGTGGGCAAGGTCTGGGGAAGTTCCCAGTCAAATTCTTCGGCTTCAGATTGTAACCGGGAAAAATGCGCATCAATTTCTTCATTACTAGGATTACTATTATCTCCACCCATTTCCTGGATCAGCGGTCGCTGTATATCGCCGCTGCTGCCGGGAGCTCTATGATCAGGGTTTTTGGCGCGGGCGAGCAGTTTTGTGAGAAGGTCAAGGTCCTCAAATTCCTGGCCGGGAGTTTCCTTGGCAATACTGATTTCGACAGTACAATCAGAGGCATTGTAATTCAAAGTAGACTTGAGGGTTTCATTGTCAATGACGCGCTCGTCCTCATCGTTGAGTAGAGCGTGCGAAAAGCGCAGGCGCAGATAGTATGGCGACAATGAGAAGATGAAAACATTACTATCGACCTGAAACTCAATGTCGGTTGACGCGCGAATATGCGGCAGGTAGATGGTAATGTAAAGCCGGTCGGCATCCTGGCGGATAGAAAACTTGGGCGTAATCATGGTGACGAACGAGTGTTTTGAATCCTGAGGTAGTTGCTGGGTCGCGATGGGGTCGCAGATTCTAAAAAATTTCAGTTTTGCTTTGTCAGGAAAATGGGTTTTTGTTTTAAGAAGGTTGGGAGATCAGAAAACCGTTAACAAAAATAATTATTAAAAAAATTTCATTAGTTTCAACACTTCTCTATCGATAGCCTGCAGTCCTTTTTCCGACCTCCTCTACAAGCACCTGTTTAGAGACACTATCCCTTTAGCATAGAATTTTTTTTTTTCAATTCCATTTTTAATATACACAATGGTGGGAGCAACAGAGACAGCGGCACCTAGACGCCGGTTTGTGGGCAGAAAAAATCTCAACTCCGACTCCAGCCAGCCGATCACCATCAACGAGACCTCGGACGCCAGTTTGATCTTCAAAAAAAGTACACATTTTTTTTATACCCTTTCATTGAATGTGAATTTTGATATATTCAGTTACTAACTATTTTTTTTTTAAGAGGCCGATAGACCAAACAAATTTGTCAGCCAGATCCCCTCTGACATTCTCAACGACGAAGAGCTCAACAAGGCGATTGCCATCCTGCCATCCAACTACAACTTTGAAATCCACAAGAGTGTCTGGCACATTCGAAAGTCCGGGGCAAAGCGTGTGGCATTACAGCTTCCCGAGGGACTGCTACTTTATTCCTGTATTATCTCCGACATTCTTGAGCAGTTTTGTGGTGTTGAGACGATAGTCATGGGTGATGTGACCTACGGTGCCTGCTGCATTGATGATTTTACGGCTATTGCGCTAGGCTGCGATTTTCTTATCCACTATGCACACTCATGTCTGGTTCCTGTTGATGTTACCAAGATTAAAGTTCTTTACGTTTTTGTTACCATCAACATTGATACTGAGCACCTTGTCAATACCCTTAGTCACAACTTCAAGTCGGGCTCGCGGCTGGCGCTTGTTTCGACCATCCAGTTTAATCCCACCATCCATGACATTCATACGCGCTTACTGCAGGATCATGGCATCACCACCAATACGCCGCAGATTAGGCCGCTTTCCAAGGGCGAGGTGCTTGGCTGTACCTCGGCGAAACTGCCCAGTAAAGCCGTCAGCGCCGACGAGGGCTGGGATGCCATTGTTTACGTTGGTGATGGCCGCTTCCATCTCGAGTCGGCCATGATCCACAACCCAGATATTCCCGCGTTCAAGTACGATCCCTATAGTCGTAAATTTACCATTGAAGAATACGATACCGTTGAGCTTGACCATGCGCGCCGCGCCGCCATCAACGAATCGTGCTCTGCACGTAAAGTTGGCCTCATCCTCGGCGCCCTTGGCCGTCAGGGCAATAATCTTACCCTTAATATGCTCTACGAAAAATTTCGTGAGCGCGATATTCAAGTTGTTCAAGTTGTCCTCTCAGAGATTTTCCCCGGCAAGCTTGCCCAGTTCCCCGATGTCGATTTTTGGGTGCAGGTAGCGTGCCCGCGACTTTCTATTGATTGGGGATACGCTTTCCCTAAGCCACTTTTGACACCCTATGAGGCCATGGTCTTGCTACAGGAGGATGAGGACTGGAAGAATTTGGGATATTACCCAATGGACTATTATGGCAAGGACGGCTATGGTCGCGGTAAGAAGCCTATCAGAGCATGAGGTCTCTAGCCATTTATGTGTATTTTTTTTTCTGTACTATTTATTTATATCAATGATTGGAGAGTGTGTGAATGAGAATAGTATATTGTACATGCTTGTTTGATTGGTCAATAAGTTGGTGATCACACCCACCCACCCTAGCTCTTGTGGATGGGAGATATTAAATGATGTAAACAAGAGCAAAGCTAAAGAGTGAACCACAGGTCAACCCCAGCGAGATTGCCAATGTCATGAAACTGCCCGTGGCCTCACGCTCTGCCTTTTCACGCTCACCATCTGGTGAATTCGAAGGCAAAAACGTCTCACTGTCAGGCCGAGGAGGACTTTCGGACTTATCATGGTTGATGGTTGACGCAAGCATCATGATCCGCGTACTAAGATGCCCATTTGTAAGCCCAAATAAAAATTGTAAAAGAATGTACCACAAATCCGAGTTAAGTAGGGCACCCTTGCCATTAATATTGCATAAAAAGAGCAATGGAATAAACCCAAACCGAGCTACTGCGTAGCTCAGATAAAACTTGCTTGAACGCGGTGTCGCCGCGGCGAAGAATTCAAGTCCACATACAACCCGGCCAAGGAGATCACCAAAATTCCATATAAATAAAGCAAAAGTGCTGAAAATTGTTTCATCATAATTGCTATTAATGGGCTTTACCACGGGTAAAAAGACTGGGAATAGTAGCGAGATTGAAAACGTAAGAAAAATATTAAGAGCTGGTATCCGCAAGCGCTGGTAAACAAGCTGAAAGGGTGAAATGGCATTATTAGCCGGCACCGCCAGGATTTCTGCTTCGGGCTCATCGCTATGCGGGTGATTATTGGGGTCGCGCGCGCGGGCTGTCTGGTCAAGCGAAACCATTGAGTATATATTGGTCCGTCCATGCGAAAAAAAGCTTGCCAGCGAGGGAAGTCGCTCTGGCATTTTTTGCACTAGTAAGTTGTATAAACAAAGTGCCAGCACTGAGATTAGTGATGAAACAATAAATGATAAAAATGACGACCCGGAGGAAATCCCGTTTCCTATTTCCGGCCCCGCGTTGCCTTCGGTCCCGCCGCTACCACTACCATTATTACTACTGCTGCTGCTGCTGCTGCTGCTTTTGTTCCCCAGCTGCGACCAGATGTAGACTACTGGCGGCAAGATCCCCGCAATAGCCTGGCCCACCATTATCGACTGAGTGTATATCGGATCAAACAAATTCACCACCGCAAATGACCCATTTTGCGTGAGCGCAGTCCCAATCGTTGAAACAAAAATGACAATCATGACAAAGATAAAATATAGAATCGGATTGACGCCGGTGCCTAATAGGCATGAGACTGCCAGTACCAGGAACGCCAATGTGATAATCAGTTCGCCGAGAATGATCCGCCGCGAGTAGACGGCAGTGCTGTCGGTACCTTCTTTCGTCCTTTTAAATACAAAATATATGAATAGTATTGAAGATGTGAGGGTTGAAATAAACATAATGTTACTCGAGATTGTGCGTTGAAGCATGGGGTAGTCCGCCAGGCGCTGGCTAAAATAGGGCACCGCAGAGAGAAGTGAGTTCCAAGGCCATAAGAAAGAAATTCCAAGTGTTGCAAACGTTGAGTACTGGAGCTTGTTAATAGTAGTAGACATTGATTTCCGACAAAATAAAAATAGACAAAGACTTGTCGAGGAAAGAGTGTGTGGAGAGAGGAAAGAGAGGGAAGGAAAAAAAGTTGGTCAGAAAGCTCGCCGGAGGGTTGATGTCTGGCAAAGGGCAAGAAATTGTTTCTGATTGACGAAATATCGAAATTGAGACAACTTGCGTCAAATGCAGCAGATTTTGAAGGTCCAAAGAAAAAGGACTTATGTCTGAATGTTAAAAGAAAGCAAAAAGGTTATGTTTTAAAGTATATTTAACATTGTTCATGTCTTATTACTATAGTTTATGTATTATGGCTCATTTCTAATTTCCTATGTCGTAGCCTCGTAGGTACATCAAAAACTACACGTAAGTCTCGAAATGTTCAAAAATAGTGTAGCTGCTTTAAACATAAAGGCGAGATTGTGGGCAAAAAAAGAATACCATGACAATGGAATATCTATAAAAGAAAAACTGCAAAAACGTTTTTAACAGTTGCAAATACTGTTGGCACTACCTCCTTCCCTTATGCTACTTGTTAGGCAGGATTAAAAGACAAATAAATGAACGTTTACGCACGCTTGCGACGCGTTTCAAATAAACAATTGGAAAAATACCTAAAGGCAGGACCCATGTATACAAGTATTGGCATTTTTCATTCGACCTTTACGTCTCACCGCGCCAATCTCTTCCTTTGATTACTCTGAACCCATAATCTACAACGTCTTGATATTCCAGATATAATTGATGCTCTATGCGGTTGAATGGGGGGAAGGTCATTGTCTTTTTTTTAAAATAAGTCCCACCTTTTGAGTTTGTTTCTTTTCAGTTACGTGGTCAAAATCATGAAAATAGAAAAAAAAAAAAAAATTCAAATAAAAATAAATAAATTAAATTAAATAAATAAAATAAAGCACAAATTTCAACCTTTCTTTCTCCTTCCTCCATCCCTACGTCTTCTCCCAGCAACCGCCCTCTCCCCTCTACACAAATCACCACAATGGCTACTGCTGTCTCATCAGGTGTCCCTAGCAGGGACATCAGAAAGCGCGGTAACAACCCTTCCTCCGAGCCCGCTTACTCTTCGCTCTCCGAAAAGGAAAAGGAAATCCTCTCGTCCCCCGCCAAAACCAAGGAAGACTTGAAAGGAAAGGAGTACGATGGTTCCCTTATCCGCGATTGGCGAACCGTTGAGGCTATTCTCGCGCCCATTATCTTCACCGGCCTGGCACTCTTTACGAGACTTTATCAGATCGGCAAATCAAACACAGTCACTTGGGATGAAGCCCACTTTGGCAAGTTCGGGTCTTACTACCTGAAACGTGAATACTATTTTGATGTCCACCCTCCCCTTGGTAAGATGCTCGTCGGTCTCTCTGGTTACATTGCTGGTTACAATGGCTCCTTTGAATTTGAGTCGGGTTCCACTTACCCCGAGGAGTTGGACTACACTACTATGCGTGTCTTCAATGCCATGTTCAATGTTTTTTGTGTCCCCCTGGCCTACTACACGGCCAAGCAATTTCGTCTCTCTCTCCCGGCAGTCTGGCTCGTTACTCTAATGATTCTTTTTGAACACTCGTACATCACTCTCGGCAAGTTCATTTTACTCGATTCAATGCTCGCCTTTTTCACTTTTACGACTGTCCTGTGTTTCTCCCGATTCCACAACCTCCAAAGAAAGTCCTTCTCTGCTGAGTGGTGGTCTTGGATTTTGCTTACTGGTATCTCAATTGGCTGTGTCTGCAGTGTCAAGATGGTTGGTCTCTTTGTTACTGCTGTGATTGGTGTTTACACTGTTGCTGATTTGTGGATCAAGTTCGGCGACACCAAGATGCCTATCAAGACCTACCTCACTCACTGGGCTGCCAGAATTGTTTCTTTTATTATTATTCCCTTTTGTATCTTTGCCCTTTGCTTTAAGATTCACTTTGTGATTCTTAACCACAGTGGTCCTGGCGACTCCAACATGAGCTCGCTTTTCCAGGCCAACCTCATTGGCAGTGATATGGTCAGTGGTCCCGCCAACATTGCTTTTGGTTCCAAGGTTACTATTAAGAGTCAAGGATTGAACGGCGGTCTTTTGCACTCTCACGTTCAGACTTATCCCGAGGGTTCTACCCAGCAGCAGGTCACCACCTACCATCACAAGGACATCAACAACAACTGGTTGATTGATACCCCCCGCCCCGACCCCTACTACACTGAGGAAAGTGAGATTGTTTTCATTGGTGAGGGTGACTACATCAGACTTTTGCATCCCAGTACTGGCAGAAACCTGCACACTCACAACGTTCAGGCTCCTGTTTCCAAGGCCAAGTGGGAGGTCTCTGGTTATGGTAACTTGACCATTGGTGACGAGAAGGACAACTGGATTGTCGAGATCGTTGAGAACCCGGGTGCTGAAAACAAGTCGCTGATTCACCCTCTCTCCACCAGTTTCAGACTCAAGAACCAGGTGCTTGGCTGCTACCTTTCCGCTGAGGGTAACCATCTCCCCGCCTGGGGTTTCCGCCAGGGTGAGGTTACTTGTGATCCCAAGAACCATCCCCGTGACAAGAACACTTGGTTTAACATTGAGAACCACTGGAATGAGCGCTTGCCCGAGGGTGAAAAGAGATCTCTGCCTAAGACTCCTTTTATCCGTGACTTCTTCCAGCTTAACGTTGCCATGATGGCGTCCAACAATGCGCTTATTCCCGATCCCGATAAGAAGGATGATTTGGCCTCCGAGGCTTGGGAATGGCCTATCCTTCACGTTGGTCTCCGTCTGTGTGGCTGGGGTGTTAACAATGTCAGATACTTTTTGCTTGGTCACCCCATCACCACCTGGCTGACGACCGCGGGTATTGCCATCTTTGGTATTACTACCCTTGTCTACCTTGCCAGATGGCAGCGTGGCTACAAGGATTTTACCGACCTGGAGATTGAAAAGTACGCCGTAGCTGGTATTATTCCTGCCATAGGCTGGTTTTTCCACTACCTGCCTTTTATTGTCATGGCCCGTGTCACCTATGTCCATCATTACCTTCCTGCCCTTTACTTTGCCATTTTGACGTTTGGTTTCCTGGCTGACCTTTTCTTGACTCGCACCAACAAGTATGTTGCTGGTCTCATCTACCTTGTGCTTTATGCTGCTGTTATTAGCGTTTTCTACCATTTTGCGCCCATTTCATTTGGTATGACGGGCGAGCCCGATAACTTCAAGTACCTCAACTGGCTCAGTACTTGGAACATCTAAGGAGGAAAGAAAAAAAAAAAAAAAAAAAAAAAAAAAAATTTTTAATTTTATATAAAAAAAAAAAAAAAAAAAAAAAAAAAAAAAAAAAATTAAAAAAAAAATTAAAAAAAAAAAAAAAAAAAAAAAAAAAAGCATGATGCGTGATATGTGATGGGTATATCAGAATATCAATGGAAAATGAAAACAAATATTAATAATATTTTTCAATTAAATAACCAACGACAAGAATCAATTATTCTAAGCACACTAGTGGATAAATGCACAAAAAAAAAAAAAAAAAAAAATTAATTTTTTTTTTTATATTTCCAAAAAGTTTAATTTATTTGTTCTTTTAAATATTTATTGAATACAATTGTCAGATCCCAGAGTTCGCGTAACCAGAATTTCATTTATTGTCAGTTCTTTTGCTGCGCCGCCTCGATGGCCTTGATCACCTCTTCTGCCGTTTCGTACCCTTCATTGGTAAGCTTGAAATTTTCATCAACAGTAAAAAATCGTACGGGCCCCTTGCCAAATTTATCCTCCAATGCACCATATAGGGTATTTCCATAATGTTCAAAATAATTGTCAACGGAGGGGGCAGTAATGCGGGTAATAGTGAGGTTTGTGGCCAATTCATCCTTATTACGCGTCAAGTGCGAAAGTAGTCTTTCTGTTTGCGTATTTTCCGCGTCGTGGCCAACAATGAGGATCGATCGCATGCCCCTAATCTTGGCAACCACGGCGCCGAGCATACTGCAGTAGCCAAAGGGTTGTGCAGTCAACTCCTTACCAAAGCAATGTAAGACATCAAGCGCACACTGTCGGAAAACATTGCTGCTAAGAAATCCCGCCAACCGGAAAAGGTTATCAGCACTAACACCATTCGACGATGGTTCCGCCGAATCAAAGCTATTTTTCGGGCACAAGAAAAGTTCATCCCGTTTATTATTATTGGGCACAGTATAAAACCCGCCATTTTTGCTATCCCAAAATTGGGAAATTTGGTGCTCTTGTAAAGTTTTGGCCCAATCAAGATAACGAGGATCAAACGTTGTTTGGTAAAGATCAAGTAAACCTGAAATCAAGTAAGCATAGTCCTCGTTGACTGCTGGAGTCGAGCCCGTTTCGGCGCTAGGCTTGCTGTAAGAGTACATGCGGAATAACTTGCCCGCCGCGGCGGCCGGTTCATCTGCTGCGGCGCGAGCTTGAAACAAATTGGTATAAATGAAATGCGCACACTTTTTCGCCGCCGTGAGTGCCTGTTCACTAAGCGCCGGCTCCGTTGGCGACAGCAGATGACTGGCCTGCGCCAAAGCGCCAATCGCAGCACCATTCCAACCCGTAATCACTTTTTTATCAAGGGCAGGCCGTTCACGTGTTTGCATGCGATACTCCTGAAGTTTGGCCTTGGCGGACGCCAAAATTTCCTTCACTTTGCGCTCATTCTTGCCAAATGTCATGCCAATATCCTGGGGCTCGGCGGTAACGTGCAAGGTATTTTGAAGCGAGAGGTTATTGTACACATCAAACTCGCTATTGATATTGCCAAGCTCCTGGACATTCCAGTAGTGCGCAGCAATGTCATTCTCAATGCGCGTCAAGGGCCGCGCAAAGTCGTCGGATTGCCACAGGTAGTATCCGCCCTCGACCTTGTTATACCCGCCGGGTGAGTCGGGCTCAGTGGGCATGATGTTACGCGACGGCGTTGAGTCCGAGTCCTCGGCCGAATAAAAGCTGCCGTTAGTGGGGTCGGCCATGTCAACAGTAATATATTCAATCAGATCCTTAATGTTTTCCAAAAACATCTCCTTATCCTTAAGATTGTTGGCCACCTGGTAGGCCTGGACATACGCAGTAAGCAGCATGGCTTGATCAATAAGTAACTTTTCAAAATGGGGGAGACTCCAGTCCATGGTGACCGAGTAGCGCGAAAACCCTCGTCCGAGATGATCTTTAAGGGCACTCTGACCGATTTTTTTAAGCGTAAACAAACTCTTGTCGCGCAATGACATGTCTGTGTCAGTTTTGCTCTGCAGCAAATCGGAATACTTCATCAAAAATGAAAGATTGTGCGGGCAGGGGAACTTGGGGGTCTCGGCAAACCCGCCATACTTTGCATCAAAGTGCTTGTTGAAGTGGTCCCTGACGTCGTCGAGGATTGAAAGTCGTAGTTCGTCATAAGCAGCGCCGCTTTGGGCGCTATGGAGTTCAGTAAGTCGTTTTTTGATAGTCTCAGCGGATTCAATGCATTTTTGCGGCTCCTTGGCCCAGATATTGACAACGCCTTCAAGCACCTGGCTAAAAGTAGTGCTGGATTGCGCTGTAGGGCGACTGGGCCAGTACATGCCGCCGTAAAACGGGCTAAGCGTGCCAGGGGCTAAGAACACGTTCAATGGCCAGCCACTTTGACCTGTGGTAGCTTGCATGTACATTGTATAAATTGCGTCAACATCTGGGCGCTGCTCCCGGTCAACCTTAATGGGAATAAAGTGCTTGTTGATGAGGTCCGCAACAGCAGGGTCCGTGTAGGACTCGTGGTTCATGACATGACACCAGTGGCAAGTATGGTAGCCAATGGAAAGGAAAATGGGTTTTCCAAGCTGTTGAGAGATATCAAGCGACTTTTTACTCCATTCCTGCCAGTGCACGGGGTTGTGCTGATGGTCACGTAAATATGGGGACTCTGAGTGCTTGAGTTCATTTTTGATGAGCGAAGACTCAATGGTGGTAGCCAGTGTGCGCACGGGAATCTTTCTTGTTGTTGATGCGATGTGTCGCGAGCGAAACACGAGATGAGATAACTTCTTGGCCCTAAGCATTGCAGTTTGTATTCAGTTGCAGCTTAGAAAGATGGTATGATGATGGTGATTGTCAGATGGAGAGAGGAGGGTTTGGGGGAAGGAAAAAACATGGCCAGTTTTGTTTTTCATTTGCTAAAATAACCGAGGAAAATTCAAAATTCGCCAAAACAAGAAATAGTCCATGTTAAGTAATTAATAACATTTTAATACTGTTGTAAGTAATATTGCGGTAAGAGAACTCAAAACTTGCTTTTTTAAAATTAAATTGCCGAATAAAGTAGAAAGGGACTAAATAAGAAACGCCTAACGGCGAATTGTGGATTCTGCGAGCTACTTGGCTGCGTGACTTTACAGCGATGAATCTGAGTACAGACGTATGTACACCTGCCTGTGTACACATGTTAACGGTTACGTAAATGCCGTTGTGGTTATGTAATTAGGTCTTTATATCTTATGTAATTAAACGGTTTTTCCATGACCAGAAAAGCATTTTAGACTATCAGGAAGTTCATTTTTCTTACGGTTTTGAAGTTTCTATTAAAGACCTGGAAAAAAAAAAACTTTAAAATTAAAAAAAAAAAATAAAATAAAAAAAAATTTATTCTATAATCTTTTTTATTTTTTTTTCTTTTCTCATCACTATCCTCTCTCTCTTTCGTCCTCTTTTCTTGCTTCTTCAGATTCAAAAGACTATCAATCATCTTGGTCCTTCTTCTCCTTCCCTTGTACCCTGCGCTTTCCAACTGCCACACAGTTAAAAACGACACTGTTTGCACTTGTTTGTATTAGTATCTCATTAAACACCCATCCTTCTTTGACCGCCACCTTGTTTGTTTTTTTTCTCTTGTTTTACAGAGAGAGAAAAGCTTTGCAACTTTTCATTTATTGTTGCTGCTACTTTTGTTTTCATCTTCGTCATCTGTATTAATTCTTTTGGTTTTGTTTTTTCTTCTCCTTCGTCATCACCTACAAACCTTTTCTTCTACAACAGTTCACCCTAAAGGGTCAACCACTTCACCTGTCAACTTTTTGTCTTCTTTTTTTATTTCGTCATAGTCCGCCCTTTTTATTTCATTTTATTACTATTATCATTATCTTCCAGATAGATGCATGGACCAACCGTGGCATTGTACTGGGACCCGTTAATACGCAATAACGGGCTCTATTATGAGCAGCAGCATTTTTCTAACAGCGCGGCGGCCGCCACTACCAACGGCTCTTTCCATGGTCCCGCCAACGGCGCCCACGTTTCTTCCACTTTTTCTTCGCCATTCAAATCCTCTTTTGACGGCAACCATGACTTTTTAAAACCTGCATCACCCACCGACACATCCGAGTCGATAACCACCCGAAACAACATTGCGCAACTGCTAACTAAATACAGCATTGTCTATGCCTACTCCAACCCCGCCGACTTTATTCATCACCTCTACGACATTGGTGACCAGCAGGTTCTTGACAGTAGTATCCAGAGAAATACAAACCCATATTTGCGCAACCCAATCTTACTCGTCATGGTCCCCACCTCGTCGCCGCAGCAATACGCCATTGTTAGGTTTTTTGCGTTTATTGCTTTCAACATTCCTTCCATCTGCGTCGTTTTGACCGATCTGAAACGCGGGCCATCCGGCCACTCTTTCGGCGTCTACAACATTCTGCCACTGACCATCGACGCCGATATTCTCAAATCCATTGAAATCAAGTCTAATCATTTGAGCCAACACCTGGTCAAAGACTGCATTAAGCATCAGCAACAGCACCAGCATCTAACCCAGCCAAGGAAGGAATGCGACGCCCATCACGACGCTGTTTCCGGCTCCAACGCCAAGGAACTTTCCTTTGAAAAATCATCCCAGCATATCCATCATTTTTTCTCAGCCCTAGAGTACTTTCATAAAGTCCAAACTGCCGGCACTCATTACGAGTTGTTTCTACGCGCCGCAAGCTTAGCTCATACGACCGCAATCCCCCAGTCATCTCATCCACAAATATTCAATTTATCCCCCAGCCAGATTGGTAAAGTGGAGAATTTGATTGGTGATTGGAACTTTTATGCCCACGAACTCAATAATGATGAGTTACTTTTTGCCGGTTATGCCATGATTAAACACGGGTTTACGCTACCAAAAGTGTCCAATCTTCGAATAAGTGACGTTGCTTTGCTTCGATTTCTACTTATTGTGCGTGATTCATACCGACCTAGTAATCCCTACCACAACTTTCGCCACGCAATTGATGTTTTGCAGGCGACTTTTTACTTTTTGCTTAAGCTGGGCTCCCTCCCGGTGTATCCGCCGGTGGCGGATCCCGACTCCGCGGCTCTCTCGACTTTGCTGACCCCGATAGAAGTGCTAACGACCCTGATTGTGGCCACGGGCCATGATGTGGGCCACCCGGGCGTCACAAACATGTTTCTGGCGAGTGCAAAGGCGCCGCTTGCCAAGGTCTTTGACTACAATAGTGTGCTCGAGTCCTTCCACTCGGCAGCCTTTACTGAGATTCTCAAGTGTTACTGGCCCGAGACGCAACATGTGCCCGTTTGTCAATTGATTGTGCAATCGGTGCTCGCGACGGACATGGCGCGTCATTTTGACTACATGAAAGAGGTGGCGCGGTTTGCGGCCGAGGAGAATTTGCCGCGCGACGAGCAGTACCGGATGCTTGTATGCTGCTTGTTGATCAAGTGCGCCGACATTTCCAACGTGGCGCGCCGCCTTGATATTTCGGCGCGATGGGGGCTGGTGCTTAGCAAGGAGTTTGCCGAGGGCGAGGCGCTCGAGCTGGCGCTTGGACTTAAAGAGCCTCCTGCCGACCCTGGACTCAATAATGACAAGGTTGTCGAAGCGCAAGATTACATTTTTGATAACCGCAGTCAAATCCCCCGGGCAAAACTGCCGGCATTGGCCCGTGGTCAAATCCATTTCATTAAAACATTTGCCAAACCCCTGTTTACAGCCGTAAGTGAACTTTTACCCCAACTTGATTATACTCTTGCCATTATTGATGAAAATGAAAATACTTGGGGCCAATTCTAAAAAGGGCAAGGGGGTGGGATACCTTTAAGGCAATTAACGACAAAAAAAAAAATTTTTTTTTTTTTTTGGGGAATGCGATTAAGCACCGGCTCTGCTAACCCCCTTTTTTTTTGGTCCTTTATTTTTTTTTTTTATTTACCAATTTTTTTTTTAAAAAAAAAAATATTTTTTTTTAAAGGGTATTTTTTTTTTTTTTTTTTTTTTTTTTTTTTTTTTTTTTTAATTATTTTTTTTTTTTTTTTTTTTTTGTTTGTATAATTTTTTTCCATAATAACTTTAAA
>JAKUCA010000349.1:0-16403 GCA_030567025.1 Geotrichum europaeum
GACTATCTTTGTTTGAGTAGCCGGGAAGCATGATTGCATCGTTGGTGCGACGATGCCCCATCTAATCCATCAGAACTCCAGGAGGAAAACGATTTTTTACAACAATTTAGTTCAAGCTTACCTATTTGTTTATTATTATTTTAAGCACGCTCTCTTTATTTTGACATAGACTGATAATTCCTCGCATGTACTCTTTGACTCAGTTATATTTCATGTCCGCCACTATGAATACATCCTAAAATAATTTTCATCCATGACGTTATCCCAAGCTTTGCTTCGGCGTAAAATGACTCGACAGTCTCGACGATTCTTTGCACCTATCAAGGCTTTTAATTAACCAAGTCCGACTTCGCTTTGAAAAGCTATCAAGACTTTCAATTGAACAAAGTCCGACTTTGCTGAAGTTTGGCCCTTTGTTGACAAAGTAGTTTCACTCAATCATCTGACTGCGCCGTCTAGGGTTACTTTGAGCTTAGAAAGCTTCAAATGCCGATTGCTTTTTTGAATTTTTCAATATTGTTCTCTACCTTCTCATGAAGCTATAATTTCGACCATTCTACAAACCAAATGAATCCAATTTCTTGTATATAATAGACTTGAATCTACAAGATTAATCTTTTTTTTGGGGGTTTTATTTTTCAGCAATTGTCGAACATCACCATCAATGTCTGCATTCGCCGATAAAACCTTTTCTTCCGAGACTTACTCATCTGCTAGACCTAGCTACCCGCAGAAGCTCTTCGATTATCTATTTGAGTACCACGATCGCCATTCAGCATCCCACGAACTTGCAGTAGATATCGCATGCGGGACTGGCGAAGCCACCAATCCGCTGGTCAGCCATTTTGACAAGGTAATTGGCACCGACAGTAGCCAAGTCATGATTGAGAAGGCCAGCGAAAAGTACCCCGCAATCACCTTTGAGGTATCCAAGGCAGAGATCTTTTTGCACGAATTGGGACTTGACCTTCACTCAGTTGACCTCATCACTGTTGCTGAGGGCATCCATTGGTTTGACTTACCCAAGTTCTTTGCAGAGGCTCATCGTGCTCTCAAGCCGAGCGGCACTTTGGCATACTGGGGCTACTGTGATTCAATCATAGCTGGCCACCCTGACGCGACCACGACCTTGATTGAACTTTGCTACGGTGACAAATACCTGGGCCCATATTGGCAACAGCCGGGCAGAAGCATTCTCCGAAATAGAATCCCCACTCAGCCACCGGCTGAATTGTTCACAGCGCTTGAGCGACATGATCGCAATGAAAGTGGTCATATTCCACCAGCAGGAGGAAAAAATAGTGATCAGTTCGTGCTCCACAAGGAAGTCTCGGTCTCAATGCTACTTGAGTACATTTACAGTTGGTCATCTTACCACAGTTGGCGGAAGGAAAACCCTGATGACCCCGACATTGCCCAAGAGGTTTTCACAAAGCTGAAGGAGACCAATGGCTGGACTGATTCGACATTGTTAACGCTCCACTGGGACACATTCTTGGTCCTCATGACTGCAAAATAATAGCACTCGTTGTAAAGAAGAAACAAAATTTGTGTAGTAAAATATTAATCAATAACGAATGAGTATATGTACATATGCCAAAGTCTTGGTGGTTACTGGTTAGTGTTTGTGCTGTCCGAAGAAGCTGATTCAGCTGCAGTAGATGTTGCCTGCTGAAGTCTGTGCTCGGCTTCTTCTTTGATTAGGGCCTCATCGTACATGTTGTCGATAATCTTGCCGCCGGCGTAAGCAACACCCATGGTGGTGATTCCAATCCAAAGTCTACCCTGTTTGGGAAGGGCCAAATATTTTTGCCACAGAGACACTGACAGCAGCAAATGGAAAAAAAAAAAAAAATTGAAAAAAGAGCCAATGCTGTTAGTAAAGTCTATAGAACAATATCTTCATAACAAGTCTTACTTTCGAGATGATTTGGTCTTGATGAAAAGATTGCTTCCAATTTGGAGTGATGGAGTCCAAGTTTTGATTTTTTTTTTTTTTTTTTCACTTTTTTCAACAAGTTTTTATTTGTTCTTTTTTTTTTTCTTACCTCCGCCAACTTTGTTCACCATTCAGGCCTACGCTGTTCATATTCTCGCCACCTTAACTTTAACCTATAAAATACATCACCATGAAGGTACGTATCGGTAAACGCTTTTTCTTTTTTTTAAAAAAAAAAAAATTCTTTCAGCATTAACACAGCCTTCATTAGCAACGTTTGAGTTACTTTGATCTCCGAATCATTGCGAGAGAGCTCAAAACACAACTGGAAAACTACAGACTTAACAACATCTACGACCTACCTAACAATGGCGGGTTCTTACTCAACTTTCGTATTCCAGATTCAAAAAAGTCACTTGTCGTAAACCCGGGCTTTCAAATCCATCTTACCGAATTTACCAGGGATACTCCCCCAACCCCGTCGAGTTTTGTTGCGAAACTTAGAAAGCACCTGAAATCAAGACGATTGACTCGCGTGGAGCTGGCAGCCAATGACAGAGTTATTGTCTTCTCATTTTCCGACAACTACGACTACCATCTGGTATTGGAGTTTTTTGCTGGTGGCAACATGATTCTTCTTAATAGCAAATTTCAGATCATGGATCTGTTGCACACGGTTTCGGCAGCTAAAACGCAGAACTTTGAATTTGCAGAGAAATACAGTGTTGGCGTAACGTACGATGTCGACAGGATGATTAAGAAAGATCCGGAAAGTGGCAAGCCCGTTACAGCAGAACAGATCAAGGAATGGTTTTCCGAAGTCAAAGGTCAGACGGCACCTACCAAGAGAAAGTCAAAGGGATTCATGCTGCGGAACTACCTCTATGTCAAACTACCGCATCTGTCGTCCAGCTTGCTGGAAGAGTCTTTGTTTAAGTTTGAAGTCGACCCGACAAAGCTCGTCACTCAATTTGATTTAAATGATACCGAAGCATTGGGAACTATCGCCGAGGCGGTGAACGATTCTGTTAAATTTGCCGACAGTCTACTAGAGTCTGAATCAATCACGGGATACATTGTCACCCAGAAGAACCCTCAGTATACTGGTGAGCCCACTGAGAAGGAGGGCTTTGTCGATCCCATTCCCATCACTCAGGCTGGCAATTTCGTTGATCCCCGAACAATTGAGTATACCTACACTGACTACCAGCCTTACAAGCCTTCTACCAACGAAAAGCTTGTCCAGCTTTCTTCTTTCAACTCTACCGTCGACCATTTTTACTCGACCATTGAAGCAACAAAGTTATCATTACGCTTGCTTAACAAGGAGCAGAATCTCGAGAAAAGACTTGAGGCGGCTCGCCGCGAGAAGGAGAAGAGACTTGAGGGTCTTACTGAGATCCAGATCAAGAACGAAAAGTTGGGTCTGGCTCTGCAGCTAAACTCTGAAGCGGCCGAAGAGGCTGCCAATGCTATCCGAGGATTCATTGACCAAAAGATGGACTGGAAGGATATTGAGCAACTTATTAAGGTCGAACAGTCTCGCAAAAATCCACTTGCCCAGATGATTGCGCTGCCACTAGACCTAAGCAAGAATAAGATCAAGCTAAATCTACCGGATCCCGACTTTATTGAGGACGACGAAAGTGACAGCGAGTCATCAGAGAGCGAGTCGGATTCTGAATTAGATGAAGACGAAGAGGAATCCAGCAAGAAGAACAAGCCTGGTAAGCGAGCAAGTACTGTCAAGGTTGACTTTGATCTAGGCCTCTCTGCTTGGGCCAACTCTCGCAAATACTTTGACGTTAAGCGCACAGCGGCCGCAAAGAAAGAAAAAACTATGAAGTCTGCCAACATTGCCCTTAAATCGGCTGAAAAGAAAATCCAACGTGATATTGCTGCTAGCAAGGCTGAAGACAGTCAGATTTACGGACTTCGCAACATTAGAGAGCCGTTCATGTTTGAGAAGTTTTACTGGTTTGTTAGTACAGAGGGCTATCTTGTTCTTGCTGGCCACGATAACATGCAGAACCAGATGTTATTTAGACGGTACTTCCAACCCAATGATATTTTGGTTACAGCTGATATTGATGGGGCTAGCATTGTCATCATCAAGAACAAGCCAGGTAATGAGGAAGAGATTCCTCCGTCTACAATTAGTCAGGCCGGTGCGTTTGCTGCGGCCACTTCGCAAAAAGCTTGGGATAGCAAGATGAACCCCAGAACTTGGTATGGACGTTTTGAAGACATTGACAAAATCACCAAGGATGGAAAGCTGGTCCCTATTGATAATATTGAAGTTAGAGGTGGCAGAAACATTATTCTTTATCAGTCAATGGACATGGGTCTTGGATTCATTTGGTTGCTTGACAATGATGGTGAAATTGCCTCCGCTAAGGAAGAAGCCACTGCAGTTTTAAAGGATGAAGGTGAAACTGCTGATAAGGGCAGCGATGATGATAGTGATTCTGACGATGATCTGTTTGGCGATAGCGACGTTAAACTGTCTGACATCATTGCGAAGAATGCTAACAGCGTTGCCAGTCCTCCCAATCAACCTGAAGCTTTGAATGAGCCCCAAGTTGTTGAGGAGGTTTCTGAGCCTGTTGACGAAGAAGAAGAAGAAGAGGAGGAGGAGGAGCAGTCTCCTGAGCCCGAAGAGCCCGGTAATGAAGTTGAAAAAACTGATGAGGAAGAACAAGAAAATGAAGATGAAGTAGAAGAGCAAGAACAAGAAGAGGAAGCGAATGTGGAACCAATCAAATCCAAATCTTCCAAGAACAACCGCAAGAAGTCCCCCGCATTCGATGACTCGGATAAAGAAGATCCTGACTCTATTGTTCTGGACATTGAAAAGCGCTTACAAATGCTCTCTGCCAGCACCAAGAAAAAGTCGGGCAACAGTGGTCAACAACCGCCAAAGGTCAAAAACAAAAAGAATAAAAAGAAGGGCAGCAACACCAATTCAGAGGAGCCTAGCCGTGTCGCCACGCCCAAGCCAGCTGGTGGTGCCGCCAAGGGGAAAAAATTGAGCAAAAAGGAGAAGGAGCAAGAGGCCCGGGAGCGTCATCGTCTTGCCGAGATCAACCGCAAGGAACGCCAAAAGAAGGCGGATCAGGCCGAGCTGCAAAAGCTGCTTGCGGCGGCCAACAATCAGGGTGACGAACAAAATACAGAGGAGCTCAAGGGTTTTTTGTTTCCAGCGCCGCGGTTTTCATTCAAACTTCAGCCCGGGCAGAAGCCCTTGGCAGCAGTGCCTGTATTTGGCCCCTGGGATAGCATTTCCAAACAAATCAAGTACCGCATCAAGCTTTCGCCCGGCACCACCAAAAAGGGCAAAGCGGTCAAGGATATTTTGCACTCGTTAAGCAATATTCAAAAATTGGACACCACGCAAACGGATCCGGACTATGCCTGGCCTATTGAGGTGAGCCTTATCAAGGCCCTCAAGCCTAGCGAGATCTTACTTCCGATCGCCGTGTCCAAGATGACTGTCTACATGCCAAATGTCTCAGGCAATTCTGGCGGCAACCTTGGAGGCAGCGGCAGCAAGGGCGGTAAGGGCAAGGGAGGCAAAGGTGGAAGATAAAATGTAATTGCAAGGCCAATGGGGGGAGTAGTCACAGTGTTACTACCCATGACATACTAAGCTTTAGATTTTTTTTTTTTCATGTATATAAAGCCCTGTTAATACTAATGCTAGACCATGAATTGCAGCACCAATGGTGATGCCTATTGCTCGGCGCCAGCGGGAAATGTTTTTTTTTTTTGACTTAACGATGGTGAATAGTGTTTGAATTTAAAAATTATGGTGTTTTATTCCGAGTACATTATAATATTAAAAGCTATATCAACAATACTGTACTACAAATCCCATATGAGAGGCCGCACACAAGTGAGAGTCTTGCTGCTGCTGATCCAGCCCACTGTCTCGCAGCAGTAGCAAATAGCAGCAACATGTAAACAACACCGCCCGCACCTGGATCCGACAGAAAAAAAAAAAATATTAAAAAAATAAATTATCCTTTTACTCGTGCAATTATCGGTTTACATTCTCTGCATTTTCTATATCCGCAAAGAGTTCATAGTTAGACAAGCGAGAGATGGCTTTGCTGCGCTACGCATTTTTTTTTTTTTTTTTTTTTTTGTTTACTGGAACTGTCTCAGCTTCTCGGTCAACTTGCCTCTAGCAAACTGGAAGACATTTTGTAGACCTTGTTCACTAAGCTCAATTGAGGGCACACCACCATCAAGGGCAGAGCCACTCTTGGGCATCTTGGATGTGCGGTTGGCCAGCACCGTGGGATCAACCTCGAGAATGATGCCAGAATCAATTGCCTCATCAATGACCAATGAGACCAAATCGTAGTGTTCCAGAACCGCGCGCTTGTCAATGCCACCGTTACCGGCGCCGCTGTTGCTGCCGCCGCCCATGCTATTACTGCTGCCAGAGTTGGCCAGCACGATAGAAAGCGCATCCTTGATGCCAATCAAAACCTGATATAACATTGCCTCATTCTCGGTAACGCTAGTAGCAATAAGGTAAATAGTCACATCCAGAATTTGCTTATAAACAATCAAATGATTATCAAAAATAAGTACATCACTATTTTGCTTGTTGGTTTTGGCAAAAAGGGATTTTTCAAATTGTTTTTGTTCCTTTACTAAAACTAATGAGTTTGTCGCAGAAGCCTCAGATTCGGCATGTGGTGGGCTGTAGTATTTGGCGTAAAGCCGGTTTCCCTCGTTATCGAGAATCAGCGTGGCTTTGATGGAGTAGAGTGATAGATCAGCCATTGCGGTTATGTGTGTAAAGGTTGAAACTTATCGGTGTGTGTATTTATATATATATGGACGATGTCGCTCGAGGTAAAAAAAAAAAAAAAAAACGCGCTTAGAAGTATAGGGTCGTGACAGGATGAAAAAAGCAAAAAGAAGAAAAAGGGAAAGAAGAGAAACTTGAAAGGAAGCAAAAACGTTTGTTCAACGTGGGGAAAAATTCAAAGTAGGAAAAAAAAAAAAAAAAAAAAAAAAAGCGCGCTGGTAGTGACGGGGTCGTGAAAGGAAGTAAAAGGCAATGCGTAGAAGAAGGGAAAGAAGAGAAACTTGAAAGGAAGCACAAACGTTTGTTCAAGGTGGTGAAAAATTCAAAGTAGGAAAAAAAAAAAAAAAAATGAAAAAAAGGACACGCATGAGGTTTTGTTCCGGGTAAACAACTATTTCGAAGACCAACCAGCAGTGCAACCAGCCGACAAAACAACAAAAAAAAAATAATAATAATAATAATAATAATAAAATAAATAGGAGGAGACCGACGGAACCAACGGGACCATAACCATTCATTTATCTCAGCGCATAGCATCATCATCATTATCAGCATACGACCATGACTACGTCGACTGATTTCCATTTTGCGCTGCTGCGCATCTCGGCGGCCCAGCTGCTGCGCACCGTCGGGATCGACCGGTGCGCGCCCTCCGTGCTTGACACTGTCACCGACATTATCCTGCGCCACCTACACTTATTAGCCATCACTAGCCAAAACCTCGCGACCCTAAGTGGCCGCCAGGAAGTTGCCATTGAGGACCTGGCCGAAGCCATGGTACAACTTGGCGTGGTCAAGCCGGCACAATACTTGGACACTTCCAACTACGAGACTGATCTTTTACTGGCTCTTGGCGATAGCGAGGGCGTTGAGCATGACGATTATGACGACAACAACAATGACAAGATGGACTACGAGGGCCTCGCAGATCACCACGCCAACTACAACAATATGAGTGACGTAGACCGTGCACGAGCTGAGCAGGGCGTCTTTCGCAAACACAAGATTACAGGGCTTGACGTTGATGGCTTCCACAATTTTGTTGATTGGGCCAAGGGCCCCGTGACCCATGACGCACGGTTCATTTCTCGCGTGGTGATTCCGCCACAAGGGCCCTCGCTTACTGCTGTCAACGTCAATAATAACCTGCTGCTTTCAACTGCCCCGACTTCTGCTACTGCTAGTAGTAGTACCAACGCAGCAGCAATAACAAGCACAGCAGGCACCGCCGCTGATACAAAACCCGATAGCGACGGGTCCACGGTGCCAGCGCCCAGCCAGCCGCTACAACTGCAACCGTCCGATTTACCCATAAAAACGGAGCCATGGCTTCACCATTTAATGAAAAAACAAGTTAAAGTGGGCTACGAAAAACGGTTTCAAACCACCATTTTGGCCTCTGCATCATCATCCGCCACGAATAGAAGTGGTTATTACCATAATGATACTAATGATGATGATGATGATGATGATGATGTGATTAATGAGTACAAAATCTCAGGTGGCCCGGCCACGCTGGATGAAGCCGTTCACACTTTTTCGCAGCGTCAAGTCGCGTCGGCAACGCTTTCATAATTCCCCCAGTTGCACTTGCAAAAAAAAACTCATCATCTTTTTTTTTTTTTTTTTTTGCTTTAATTTATTATTTACTCTTGTTTCATAATTTTGTTTATATGTATTATTATTATTACTCTTGTCTCATAGTTCATATTTATATTTCAATGATAATTTTTCTTCGGATTTTCATTTTTTTTTTTTTTTTTTCACTTTAAATTTCCTTCCCTTAATATATGTAATTAAAAAAAAAAAAAAAAAACTCATTATAAGCCGGTATATAAAAAAAAAACGCTTTTTCAATAAATAAGTTAAAAAAAAATAATAATAATAATAATAAATTTTTTTAGTAAAATGGATTTTTTTTTTGCAGTTTTTTTCTAAAAAAAAATCATCAAATGCAAATAAAACTAAAATTTGGTTTCGTTTGGTTTCTGTTTGGTTTTATTCTTTAAATGATGATGGGACTTTGACTCTGGCGGACTTGTTGTTCATTGCCTGATCGTCCATTATCAGTATGCGCGCGCACGGGTGAAGGGCGTGAGGGCACGGGTAATTCAATCAGGGTAGCACCACCACTAGGATCCGACGATGTGGACATGCGCGTTTGGTGATTAAGTTTATTGCTCATGTCGGGCGGATTCAGTGGTTTCATGCCATGGTCGATAATGTACTGTTGAATTTTTACCAAAATATCCTTGGACGAGGCCTCGGCGCATGCCGCCAGATTGGCACTCGTAATGATATCAAGAACCTCGGTGGGAACCTTGGCGTAACGATCATGTTCCTTGATTAGCACATCAACGGCTTCAATCGCCAAAAAATAGCCCTCACTTGAAGTGGCATTATCCTTTTGCTTGGCATAAAGAATATTCGGGGTAATGACAGTAGATAGATTGTGAATGTCCATTTTGGAACCAGACTCTTCATCAATCTGTGAGAACGAGGCAGTCCAATACAAGAAATAAAATAAAACCTCCATGACGTCACGGTGTGATCGTGGCATCAAACAACAGATTAAATGCATCAGCCATTTCCGTTCCTCAATGTCATCAATCTCCTGGGATACAAGCCACAACTTTTCCAGTTTAAACGTCAAAAGCGAGTCCGGTAAATCTCGAAGGTACTTTTTAAACAAGGCAGCAAGTTGAATAGGATTCTCATCTGTAAACATGCCAGGTTTGTCGGGATTCTTGTCAACCATCTCGGCCAACTCCTTGGAGCGTCTAATATTACCATTCTTTCGGAAAATACCTTCAACTGACATGTCCATTTGTCGCATGGCCGAAACACATTCATCCACAAACGCAGGAATCTTGAGTTTTCCTGGGCCCACACCAAATGTAGATTCGACGCCATATTTTTCCACTTGAAATTCCAAAGATAAACCAAAAACTCCACCTTTCTTTTGTTTACTTTTAGATTCCGAGGCAGCATTATTATTCTTGGAAAAAGCCTTACCAAACTTGCCCCATAGTGATGGTGCTTTCCGAGTTTCAATAAGATCAACGAGATCGTCCATGGTAAACCATTTGGAAACCAGTGGTTGGATCAACGAAATTGCCACATGGCGGGCGTAAAAAAGTTCACTGGTTGAAAGATCCGACATGAACCGCTCGGGGGTATGCTTCTTTTCATGAACATCCAAAACTTGAACTTCGTCATCCATAGACGCCTCCTTCATGCGATGTCGGTATGCATTGGGACGAAGCTCACGGGCCTGCTCGGCAGCAACAATACGCGGGATATCATCAAGAATCAAAGATTTTTCATTACGAATGAGATCCGTAGTGCGGTCTAATTGACTGTAATTGGAGCGCTCAGGTGGTATGTCCTCAATCTTAAAGTGACTAGGTGCTAGAATGGCTTCACTAGACATTCTAGGTGTAATATCATTGCTTCGAACAGTAGTAGGGGGAGAGAAAAAAGTATGGTCAGTGATAATAGGAGACTTGGGCGCGGATGAAATATCCCGGTTGCTTAAGCGTCTTGGGGTAGGGATGGTAAGGTTTTGAGATTTGGAATAGACTGATTGTACACCTGGTTGGGGGGCTCCAGATAGCGAAGCAGTCGACCCATTCTTGGCCAAAAAACCTTGTTCACTAGGAGGCATATCAAGAATACGAGACCGCCTGGCAGTTTTAGATGACTCCGAGACTCGTTGACTTAAACGAGTTGACCGCAGTTTCCGGATATCCTTCAAAGTTGTCATGTAACCCTGGTCATCCGAGGGGCTACGAGAACCAATACTACTGTTGGAGCTGGTCCGGTTTGGCGCCAGAGGAGGTCGAGCTGGCGGTTTAAGTTTGACCTTATCGCGGGTGTCATACGTTTTTAATAACAATTGTAATCGAGCAAGGGCAATTTTCACAAGGTAGACAAACTGGTGTAATTTGGTAACAACCGTAAAAGCCGAGCTGACAGTCTCATTTGGCTCGACGCAGTTGACACAGATGACAGCGGTGCCTGTATATCTGGCATCTTCGACATTTCTGCCTAAAAATGTATTACACCGTGAACAGTAGAGACAATCCAAATGCCAGAGATTGTCATCAAGAGTAACACAGTCATCCTCCGTGCTGTTACCGCAGTGCATGCAGCGATCACTCGCCTTTCCAGACACGCCAAGAGATTCCAGGGGATTGGCTGGAATTTGGTCGTGGGTGGCTACTTGGTCAAGAAATATATCAATAATGTTGGTGCCAGGAAAGGCGCGGTCATAGCGAAGAGAGTTGGACAAGCCATGTCTAATTAAAAGTTTTAGGTAATGTGCCATACCAGTTACCGAGTCAAGCAGTTCCTGAGTAGGGCCAGGCTCTTTCATGCTTCTTTCTCTGCTTTTTGATAACAGCGACATGAAGCTAACAACTTTTTTGCAAAGAGTGCGTGGCTCCTTTCGCAGCTGGGTAAAACTGGCTTTACGAACGACTTCCATAAGATTTTTAAAACCTTCGGTTTCTTGGCTCTGCTCCTCGGGTGTCAGGGTATCATAAACAATAAGTTGATTCACAAGTGGCTCAACTTGCGCACTTACTAGATCAATAGCCGAAAGCAGCACTTCAATTTTAGCCACAAATGTGGCAGTTGAAAAAAGAGTATCGTGATATCGACAAGACGTGGCAAACTGAAGCATGTCAGAAATGCAGGCAGCTGTAGCTTCTTCGTAGCCACAAAGGACAGCCCAGATGTGAAAGGATTTCTTTTCTGTATCTTGTTCAATATGAAGAATCGTGTCTCTCAGCTTGACATCGGGTGAAGGTAGACGAACAAGCCTATTTTCCGATTCGTTTGAACCGCGTCGCGATGGTGGTGAAGCTGGCGCTGGGATCGGTTCTAAAGGGGGATATGCTGAAGTGTGGTCAGGAAAAATCATGACATTCCAAAATTTATTAATCATGAAGCATTCTGGATGCCATTGTTGTTCTCTGCCGCCTCTAAAGACCTCGACAAATTGCTTGAGAATGGCGGTTTTACAGCCTTCACATTGCGAGGCATAGAGGGTTGAGTAGTGATAGCGACAGTAAATGTTGTCCTGGTGCTCATAATAACTGTCGGATGAGCCAAAAACAGTAGAACAAAGGGAGCAGGTAAAGTGTTCCACATGGTATTTCTTTCCTAGCGCCGTAATGTATGAGCCCCGGAGAGCCCCGTCGCAGGCATGGCAGAGTAAATTTTGGCGTCTAAAATAGCACTGCTCGCATAGCGGATAGATTTCCTTGGCAGGTTGTGGTGGTGAAGATTGGGTTGACGTTAAGGGGGAATTATTATTATTAATGTTGTTGTTATTATTATTATCGGGGGTGATGGTATCGTTAGGGGCATTAATGGGATTGTTGATTTCAATGGGGAAAAACTTGGCAGAGCAAGGCTTGTTACAATCATGACAGGTGAAGCAGTCCATATGATAGACTCGATTCAAAGCACGAACAAAGTGACCCGATATCACATTTTTGCAAACATAGCATAGTTTTTGATGACGTTTTTTGGGTGTGGTGGTGTTTTGATGATGAGAGTTGTTGCCAGTCTGGACAGCTATACTTTTATGTTTATCAGACGCCGATTCAGGAGGAGGAAGATTCCAATGCAGAGACTAGAGAGAACAAAAGAAGTTAGAATCGGGAAGAGAGCATAGGTTAGTTAGTATACATACATCATCCTGCGAGAGATCAGAATTAAGGGAGTATTTTGTTGGTGACGAGTTTGGCGAGTAGAATTTGGAACTTTCAGACGAGCTTGTATTTTCGAGTTTATAAAAAGTAGAAGGTCGTGAAAAGTTGACAGCTCGTGAGTTTCTTTTTTGTAGCAATGTATTATTATCCACTGAGTGCGTTTTAGAGTGGTTTGATTTGGCAGAAACCATTTGGTCTTTCTGCGGATGAATGACAGGAGGCAGGGGCAGCTGATTTGAAGCCATGATGTTCGAGAGAAGTAATTTTTTTTTTATGTTAAAAAAAAAAAAAAAAAAAAAAAAGCTGAAAATTAGGGAGGGAAATTAAAAGTTGGTTTCAGTTTGATTTTTTTTTATTATTCGAATTGATTGATTGTTTGTTTTTTGAATCGTATATTTGTTATTTTTATGAATTGATGGTCATTAATGTGAATTGGATATGTCGACACACTCGGAATGCCCGTTGTAAAAACAGTAATGATGATGTTGGTAAAAAGGTCAAGAATTGTTGTAGAATCGATTAAAACCAAGGTCGAACTTGAAAACCGTGTGAATGGTGATGCAACCGTTATCGTGAGATTAAAACAAGAGAATCAAAGATGTTTTGATGGAAAATGCTACGAATACAAGAAAGGAGCGTTGGTGACAAAAATAAAAAATAAAAATCTGAGGGGATTGGAGTGTTGACCTTAAAAAAGAACAAGCAGAAATTTCACCACCTTAAAAAAAGAAGGCGATCTTTGTTATGGATATTAGTTAAAGAACCAGATAATTAATATAAATATATATTTTTTTGAATGAAAATGAAGAGATTTTTCTGACTTGTCAAAGGGCCATCCAAGGGCGTAAAGGAGACTGAAAGAATGAAGTTGTTGTTGTTGTTGTTGTTGTTGTTATTGCTGTTATTGTTATTATTGTGTTGTTGGCAAAAAGGTAATGATGTAATACAATCTGAACATGTCAGCGTTTACAAACTAATCATCATTGACTCCTATAAAGTCGCTGTCAAGCACCATAATAATAATTAAAAAAAATAATAATAATAATAATAATAAACAAATAAAAATAGAAAAAGATTATCAGGCTTGAAATAATGTATAAAACAAGGTATAAATGGACAACTTTTTTTTTTTTTTTGTCTATCATTCCAATTATTGTAGGGAAATCAAACTTGTTTCAAAATGTCAATTCCTTGTTATTATACCTGCTTGTCAAAGGAATTTAAACAAAGGGTTCAGCAAAAAAAAAAAAAAAAAAAGACCAGCTTTCAATGACAACAACGGTTTATACAGAACCACCGTTGCCATGATTTCCCACCAGCCCTGCCATCTCCAGCAAGGCCCGGTCCTCTTTCATCGTGTCAATGTTGACTTTGGCCCGCAGAGCTGCTTCCCGCTCCTCCCATTCCCAGCGCTTTTTCTGCTCCTCAAGATCTTCTTCTCGACCACATCCCCATACCTCAACCTCGGTAATCTCAAACCGGTCCTCCCACTCAATGTGGCCCCGACTAAGGCTTGCCTTGTAACTGCCGCCTAATCCCAAATGCCGGAAAACTCCATACTCAAGAGATTCATCCAATGTGAGCGACACATTTCCAAGCGAGAACCCACTCCTCAATGTGTTATTACCAGGCCGAAGCTGAGGAGGCGGCGACCCGGCCCCAATTCCGCCCGGTTGCATTCGAGAAAAATACGCGTAGTTAGTGTTAAGTATCTTGTTGGAAGTGAACTTATCAATCACGGGCTCGAGCTGGAAAAGTACCGATTCGGCGTTGCCAAAACTGTGCTTACTGCTTGCCTTCCAGGGCTCACTGAGATAAAGACCAAATGTAACAGTTGTGCCTTTACTGGTGTCATTTTTGAGCCGTTTAATACCGGGAATGTGTTCTTCAAATGCCCGCTCGCGGCCAGTCACATGCGCCCGGTTTGGGTTCAATAAATGGCCAGAAACAAGCAAAAATGACGGAGCATTCCATTTAAAGACCTTGGCTTCAAATGATCGCATCGAGAACCCAGCGCTGGAGCCGACATAGAGCTTTTTCAAGCGCCCATAAATCTGATCGGGCCCAAAGATTATTGACAATTGCGCCAGACTCGTGGGGTTGACTAACTTAGTCTCATTTTCATTTTCAAAAAGACCACCGATTTTGTGTTCCATCAGGGACTTGTCGTCAAGTTCCAGCTTATTGTTGTTTAGTGATTTACTGAATAAAAGAAGGCCATAAAGCTCACCGAGGGGCTCAAAGAGATGCGGAAACAGCTGATCAAACATTGTCTTAAACTCAGCGTACCCTACCCTTTTTGTTTTGAGATCTTCCTCCTTTTTAATTTCAATGTCAATGGCCCTGATCAGGTTCAGCGCGCCTTGCTTAAACTTGTCGTAGTAATTTGGCTCGAAATTGTGTAACAATTCGACCAGCTGCGTCTGGTTACGTAGGCTTGCAATGGCTAGCAAGAAAGTTACTAGATTAAAAAAATCAATGCCGCTGATAAACCAGCTTAATGGTGTCAAGTTGTCAAAGTTACGGATGGCGGTTAAATCGTTCCATGCTTCGCCATCAGCCGGGTCAAATACAATAAGATCGTCCTCGTCCGCTGCTGCCTCGCCCGGCGATTGGGGGTTCGTGTTGCTGTTGTCTGCTAGTGGTTTATTCTCGACGGTAGAAAATGATAGAAAAATGAGCTTGACCACGTCGTAGTCTCGCTTGAGAATGGTCTGGTGCTTGCCCTGAGAAAGCACAATCACCTTTACAAGATTTTCAAGCGTCAGAGGCGCTGGGCTCAGCGACCATACAAATGGGAAACTGGCAAGAAAACTGGCCGACTTGAACAAAAGATCACTCATCCCCGTGGCCGAATCTGGGATCCCCAAAAATTTGACAAAAGTATCCTGCTTCCAGTATTGAATATCGCCTTCCGTTTCTGCCAGCTTGATAAATGTGTCCTTAAGAGACCATAGCTCGATTCCACTAAGCTGTTTGCTGCATTTGATGCCAAAAAGTTTGGACACCTCCTGCTGCGATAGTTTTTTAGAACTCGATAAAGACTGGCCCATGATTTTGCAAAAGGTGAGAGTGGTGAAAAAAAAAAATGAAAAAAAAAAAGAGCAAACGGTACAAAGGTTAGATGAGTAAACTTGGAGAGGCTGGGTTGTACATATATTAATATATAATGGAGGTTAGCAGATTGAGAAATTGCCCATCAAACATTCCCCCAAAAAAAAAGCGCATGAAAAATGGTCCATAAGGCTTCATTACGTAACTGATTTCTTTTAACGGCGGGCATCAAAGCCAGCCGTGCTACTACGTCAAGTGACAGCAGCAGCGGACGGCAAAAATGCTTGTTAGGGCGCGTAGGACCTAGGTAAGGGACAAGGCGTTTCACCTACGTGACGATGACCTAGGGAATGAAAAATTTATAGATACGCAGACTTAAAATTGTAGTATTAAACAAACCCCTGATTATATCGCTGCCAAAAGCTAAAATATATATAGATAGAAAATCTGTTTATTGACCTGATATCTGAAGTTACATAACAAAAATAAAAATAACAAAAATATAATATATATGTTGAAAATTTAATGATATACACTATTCAATTACCCAGAGGTGAATTGTATTGTACATGATATTTCAACCCGAATGCCTTCATGACAATTATTTCTAGCTAAAATCATGGTGTGAGTGCCCTCTCATAAATCCTTTTTTTTTTCAATTGAGATCCGTAACGAAGGTAATCGCTAGGGACAGTTAAACAACAAGTCCTAGAAAAAAAAAACGCTCTGCCTTCTGTTGAGCAATTCCATTAGAGGATAGATTGAATTATGGTGACCTCACTGGTTTTTTTTTTTTTTTTTTTTTTTTTTTTTTTTAGGGGAAAAGTTCAGCCCCCCTAAAAAATTTTGAAAAAAATATTTT
>JAKUCA010000350.1:0-16360 GCA_030567025.1 Geotrichum europaeum
AGAAGTACGGGGTGGAACCGGAGATTACGTTAATCAACTATAGACCAAAAAAAAACTTTTGCTATAAACAGTTTGGTAGGCTAGTGTTTTTCATAATCCCTAAAAAATGGGTGAGTGGGAACGTTTGGGAATTTTCCGAAGGGTTCTGCACATGAAGATGAATTGTGCATCAGTCTTGTCAAAAGAACAACTCAAACATTGCACGATTTTAAATTGTTGAAACTAAAAAAAAAAGCTTTTATATGAGATCTCATAGTCTTCTTTTCAATACTCATACTCAAGTACTGTACACCAGCCAATGTCTTTTGTGAATCAATTATATGTAGCAGAATGGCAGGTGCTGCGGATGATATCAACTAGAAAATCGGTTATTGGTATAGGTTTGTAACAATAATACTCCAAGTACTGGATGAGCTTGACACACTATGGTATTCAGTGCATGTTAGCAGTCATTCTCAAATGCGAGTTGTAAAATTCTTTCATTTTTTTTTTTTTTTGCAACTTGAACATCTTTTTTATATGGCATTATGATAACGAAGGGGTTATGTGGTTTTGCAACTGGCAGGGGGTTCCAACAAAAGGCTGTGTTTTTCCGATTTAGTACTTTGGCTGGTTAGTAAAAGATCTAAAGTTTTCCCTGTTTGATGCTGAGCATGTGCCAAGCAATTATACGATTGCTGTTAAGTTCTGAAAGAGGGACTTTATGTCCATAAAGAATATATTCTGGTTTAGATTTCTTACCAGTAAAGCCCAGATTTAAATGAGGGCTTGGTTCTATTTTGAAATTCTCATGTTTATTGGTTAGGTAATATTACAATTTTCATTGGCGTTTACCAGACGGTGAGCAGAAGAAATCAAAATGGCGCAGCTTAGGTATGAGATCATAGGCTTAAACCTCAATGAGCGGTATACTCACATCAGAAATTGCACTGATGATGCTGTGTCCCAGTCAGATGTAGTCTCCCCAAGATTAGATTGAAAAACGGGTTATTACATTCTCAAGTTATTTTGTTTTTCTCGGAGATTAATGCTGATATATATCGGTCATCTCTCATGCTCGGCAAGTTCACGCTTTAACGGTAGAATGTTGTTCCTGAAAACAAGCCTAATGAACTTGCAAAATTCAAGTCAAGGCTTATACCCTGGTTAGTATCTGCTCTTGCTTCTGGTCGTTTTTGTGGTCTTACAAAATTCCGAGCAACGCATTAATGTTGCCATCTACCAATATGGGGGTAAATGCGAGTTAAGATCACCTGTGGGTCGAATGGGAATTCTGGTTGTTGTTGTTTTTTTGTTTTATTCACATTAGCTACTGGCAGGCCGAAGATTTAACCCAATCCTTCAGTTCAAAGTACTTTTAGAGTGAGTTAGCAAAATGGAAAAAAGCAAATGATGGGCAAAAAGCTTACTCAGTCGCTTACCCTTGAAAAATACTTGAACTGGCTTGTATATAATGATCACTGTGGTATTTTGTCAGCAACAGAGAGTACCGCAAGACCTACAAATCCCTGAACCGAAAGTGGCCCTTTTTTTGTTTCGGAGTTTGTTTGGTTCTCTCCACAGTAGAATTAAAAAAACATCCCTTCTCTTTCCTTTCAGGCTTATGAGCAAATGGTTCTATTGACAATTCCATTGCTGACACTGACCAATTCTCTTCTTTTTTTCTTGTTTTTTGTTTTAATAACCAGTCTTTATCAATCTTAATTCTTTTCCCCCTTTTTTTTTGGAACGTTTTTGCGATGGGTTAATGATAATGGAATAAACGGATTTGTCTATTTTTAAAACAAACACAGCCTACATTTCAAACTACAGTAACAACAACTTGCTTAGAATTTCCGTAGCGACCCTTTCATCGAAAAATAAAATACAATTTAAGTCTAATATATAAAATTAAAATAAAACAGCCACCTTCTTCCATGACTCTCTCTCAACAATACCTCTTTTACTTTTCTCCCTCTCCATTTATTTCTTAATTAAGTTTCTTCTTTTCCTTCTATTTTTTTTTACTCCTGCCTCTTACTCTCATCACTATCAAATGTCAGTCGAGTTTTTACATTCTCTGTAATGCGTCGGTCTCCCAGTTCAACGCCTTCAGGGCTGTTTCTACTTTTTTTCATTCCGTTTCTTCTTTCATTGGTAAATGCAGGTCCATTAACTGGGGTCAATCACATCCTCCCCAGGGATAATAACAATCCCACCTCCGTCTCAACATCGCAGCCGCCCAAGAGCACAAATACCCTTCCGGCGTCTGTCAACAACTTTTCTGCCACTGGCAACGTCACAGCAATTAACTCAACCGTTGGCCTCAACGACGTCATCTCGCTGCGGGTCATGAGCAATGAGTCTTCTCTTAGCCTGGTCGCTGACATTGCTGCACTGACAGCAAGCACAGGCCGATCCCTTATTTCTTCTGGCGGTTATGAGGGTATCTGCGTCGGCAAGCTCATCGAAGCAAAGCCTAACCTGTACATCCCATGGCCTGATATTGCCCTAATCAACTGTGACAACCCCCAGGAGGCAAAGGATCTGATTATGCAAACCTCTTCGCAAACTTCTGACTGTATTTTACTATATTCTCTTAAAAGCGCTGCTTGCAATTTGACAAGTTCTAGTCTCGCTTACAACACACAGTTAGGTTTTGTCATGACTTTTCTTTCAAACTCGGTTTCACAGTCAATAGTCTCAAGCGTAAACTCCAGCGAGACTGGTTCGTTTACTGGCGTGGTCCAGGCAATAACTCTTCTTACGAGTGGAAACGCTGCGCCTAAAAATAATGACAATTCCTTGTCAAAATCGACCGTTGCCATGGTGGTCTTGTACTCAATCACAGGGATTATTGCATTTTTGTTCCTATTTGTTATTATATCAGGCGCCATTCGCGTTCATAATCACCCTGAGCGTTACGGACTGCCACCAACTGATTCAAACGTCGATGCCGGTGACGATGCCCAGTACTCGAGTATGTACAGAGCAAAGGGGATTGCTCGGGCTGTGTTGGACTCGATTCCGTTGGTCACCGTGCGCGTCAAGAATTCTAGCAGCAATGTCGTTGAGACGAGGAAAAAAGAGTCTGATATCGAATTGGAGAGCCAGGCCATGCCAGCAGCTATTGCGAAAACCCAAACACCCGAGCCCGTCAAAAGCGTTGAGCCGGAACCAGCTCCGCTAGCATCATCGACACCTTTAGTGCTGGGTGAAGATGACGATTCCACGTGTCCTATTTGTTTCGAAGATTTTGAAGACGGCCAGATTCTACGAGTGCTTCCATGTAATCATAAGTTTCACGCTCTGTGTGTCGATCCATGGTTGCTCAATTCCTCCTCGCACTGTCCCATGTGCAGAGTGGATCTAAGTTTATCAAAGGAAGAAGAAGTACCAGAAACGCCACCCGGATCGACGCCTGCAGGAGGACAGCAATCCAACACAATTGTCATCCCGGAGGGCTATGAAGTAGATACCTCACTTTTTAACAGATTCTTGGATATATGGAACGCGCATCTGTTGCCAAAGGAAGCAAGAAGAACCGCACTAGCAAAATTTCAACAAGAAGCAGAGCTTCGTCGTCAGCTTCGGTCCCAGCGTAGCAGAAATAATCTAGTCAGTGACAGCAATGAAAGTGCCGATTCCGCTGCTGCAGGCCCATCATCAGCGCAAACTGAGACTGAGCAGCAGACGATTGCTGCTATGGCTGAAGAACCACATATCAGCGCTCATAACCAGAATATTTGGCTGCGGTTTGTTGCATCTCGACGGAAGCTTTACCACATGCGACGGAGAGATAGCCAACACAATGCGTCAAACAGCACCGCTCCAGCGCATACTGAACCAGTTTTGACATCCGAGTCGTTGGCCATCCCCCACATTGATACTACCACCATTTCGCCTCCACCACTTCCGGTTCAGGCTACAATTCATCAACAATCATCTAGCATCACCCGTCCCAGCACCACTACTAACGAAAACACTGCACGGGAAAACCCCCTCAATTTAAAGTAATTTATATGATATATAATCAGTCTTGGACTGTTAAATGGTACACTTTTGTTTGTTTTTTTGCCGACTACAAGTTTTTTTTTTAATCAATTTGTTCCAGTCCAGCTTCCAAGAATAGCCCATCAAGATTCCCACTCAAAACATGAATAATAATGTTTATAGAGTCATGTAATTTCACCCCAGATCTTGATTTCCAGGTTGTTGTTTTTTTTCCCTTGATAACAAGATTTTTGACAAGATGGATGAGTTCTTAAATTTCTTGTATTATCTTGGCTGCTAATGTTTTGTTTGATTATAGCAGATTGTTGAGTGTTCGATTTTTGTCAGTACATAGTACTGGTCTATCAGATGCAATATACCCCAGGTTTTTTCATCAGTGCATGAACTTATTCATTGAGAAATTTTGGTGCTATAAAATGTTGAAAAAACTTGTTAATGTGCGTTTCACAAGGCTATTTTGTTCGTTTTCTCTCATTGAGATAAGATTTTTTGTATACTCTTTTGCCAATAGAATGATTATGACTTAATTTCTAAGGCGTTTGAATAATCAATAGCTTTTCTATCCATTTATATGAACAACGATAACGTTAATAGCACTTAGAATAATAAAAAAAAATTGGACTGAAGGTAATCTGATCGGTTATTGGACTCTAACCTATATAGTATATATATCTTTTTTTTAAAAAAATACATATGAGGACAATAAAAAAGAATTTTTTTTTTTTTTTTTTTTTTATTCCCAAACGTTCCCACTCGCCCATTTTTCAGGGATTATGAAAAACACTAGCCTACCAAACTGTTTATAACCAAAGTTTTTTTTTTTGGTCTATAGTTGATTAACGTAATCTCCGGTTCCACCCCGTACTTCTCTGCTGTTATTTGAATCAAAAAACAGTTACACAAAATTTTTGGCATTATGTTGTTATCAAGCTCATCCTTTTGCTTTACAAGGATTGGAACCTGCCAGTGACGCGCTTAGCCATTCAAACAAAGATAAACTATGAGCAATCGGCTATTAAAACAACCATTCAAACAAAAAAAAAAAAAGCCTATCTTTGTATATAGCACCCGATCTTCCTAACACAAAAAGCGGCTATGAGCACTATTATACATTTAGTTAATGCATCGCGACAATCAGTCTTGAGTTTGCTCAGCAAGTCGCGTTAATTTGGGAAGTTAAATTTAATTTTGCCCTTAGCAATTGGTATTTTAAATAAATCTCTGACATCAAGTCAGGTTTCATTAATACTCCCTGCTGCCATCTGCACTAACACTTTACAGTGAACTCGAGCTATTATATCAGCAGTAATAGTATTTAATCAAGAACATACTGATATTTTGCAACTTGTCATGATACTTATAAGATATTGAGATAATGATTTCCCGATCAATCTGACTCATTGAATATAAAAATCCAAATAAGAAGAAAGTAGATTTGAAGAGGAAAAGCTTAGGAATGAACAATAAAAATATCAAAAACAACAATTTTCCAAAAAAAAAAAAAAAAAAAAAAACCATTTGGGACTCGAAGGTTTGATCAGGTATTAGCTGGCTTACCGATGGGAGGCCATTTCGTAGGAATACCTCCTCCCCTTGGCTTTTGAGGATGGTCCCTAGCGTGATCAGGATCTGTATAGAAAGAATGAAGAGTAAAAAAAAAAGACATTCACTACTGTGATAAATTGAGCTTATAGATCGGAAATCTTTCTATTGTCCTAGTCTCAAAAAGTTATGTAACAAGACCTCAGAGTCAAAAAGCATCACAAACAAAGATCAATAAAAAAAAAAAAATAATTTTTGCTATAATTGTCCTAAGTTTTTTAACTTTTAAAAGCATAAAGTCTCCGTAAATGAAATCATGAGGCTTAGTAGAGTTATTATTGTTCAAGTTCTCTTTTCTTTTCACATTTTGAAGACATGATAGATTGTATAACAAAGTTTTAGAGAAGGACTAATATGAACACCCATCCCCTCACTTTCACAAAGCCTTATGATGATTTTTCAATATTCAAGTTAATGAATGAAGTAAATCTTGAACAAACGGTTTGCAAAAAGAGAGAACTCACAAAAAAAAACCCCCCTTCCCCGCCTTACCCTAAGAATGGCACTCACCACATAAATCGTAACAACGTTTCTATAATTTTTAGAAATGGCAAAAAAAAAGATATGACAACCGAGGGATTCGAACCCTCGCCTCCGAAGAGATAGGAACCTTAATCCTACGCCTTAGACCAACTCGGCCAGATTGCCTGTTATTATTTCATAAAGAAACCTTACCTAATTAGAGTTATGACATTTATTATAACGACTAAAAAACTATTTTATGTCGTAAGTCTTATTGTTGTTTCTGATTTGTTTTATTAGATAGTTTTTACTGTAGCCAACTGACTGGGCAAAAATATATTATTCGTAAGTCTTATTGTGTCTTGGGATGACGTTAAAAGTACCAGCTATCGAAAGATGGCAAAACAAAATGGTATAAACAAACTACGACAATCAGCCTAATAGGATTCACTAGACACAATTTGAAGAATCCATTCTTACGGGCGAAATCAATATTGTGAGTGTGGTCAACTGGAAACAGTTGAGCACGTTCTCTAGGAGTGTCTTTTGCATCCTGCAGAGCGAGACTATTTGAAATACCAAGAAGGGTCTTGGTGCGGTGGTCAAGTTATTAGATTCATTACCGCAACTTCTTTGCTTATGGTTTGCTTGATTAGAGCAGCTTGTTGAGGTTTTACTGAGTGTCAATCTCTGGTATCAATCTACTGGGTGTTTTGTATCGCAGGTTTCCCTTAACACATGAAATTATTTACGGAGAATTCAGCACCATCGAACGTTTGAACTTAAAATACGTTCTGAGAGCATTACCTTTGTCAGTCTCATTGAGATATGTGTTAGAGGCTATATGTTTTCTTTTCATATTTTTTTTATTATTTTTAGTTTTTAATGTAACTTCTAGATATTAAGCCAATAAATTGAATTTCTGTTCTATTCATCCACTTAAGAGTCCCCCATTCGAGTGGTATGGTTTTGCAGCGGCAGCAAGCCTTTTTTTTTTTTTTTTTTTTTTTTTTTCCAATCATCAATGGTTTTTAAACCTGGCACTCTCATACACTTCACAAACCAGGTAACAGAAAAAAAAAAATTACTCTTGTCTTAAGTAAGCTTGAAAATATCTATATATATTTATATTCAGGTTTATTTAAGACAAGTACTTTTTTCATTACACTTTCTGAGTGCCTTAAGTGAGTGAGATGTGCCAGTGTGCATTGACCTCTTCCCCCTTCAGAATTTCTATAAAAAAAAAAAAAAAATAAACCAACTATTGATTTTTCTTTTTACTTGGTTTTTTTTTGGGGATGTTTCTGAAGGTAGAGCAAATAGAGGGAACTTTCTGAAGACTTCCATACCCAAGCTTCAAGTAGTTGGAAGACAGATACGAGTTCTACATGATATATATATATATGTATAACAAGACAAACTTCACAAGAGTATAACCAATAAAAAAAAACAATAAGGAATTATTAGCAATAAGAGAAAAAAAAAATAAAAAAAAAACACATTTTCTATGGACTTTAAATCAGGCCGTTTTGCGATCTTCCTTGATTGAAGCTTTGTTCGTAGGCCTGCTGAGACTGTTGAGCATTACCAAATCCATAGCCCGTGTAAGCAGGCTGAACCGGGTTAGTCGTCACAATGCCGGTGTACTGTTGCACCAGAAATGGATTTGCAACCGCAGCTGGCGTGGGGTTGCTGGTCTGGGGGAGACCAGTACCTTGCGAGTTGATAAAAGTAGTCCGCGTATGCTGCGCGGGAATACGTAAATCACCTTCATTACCAAACGTATCCAATCCGTTTCCAGTGCCAATCATATTGTTCAGCTCTTCTAAATGAGAAGCAGATTGGTTAGAGAAGGACTTCTTACGTTGTAGTGATTGCTGTTGTAGTGATTGCTGTTGTAGAGCTTGTTGTTGTTGTTGTTGTTGTTGTTGTTGTTGTTGTTGTTGTTGCTGCTGTAATTGCTGTTGCTGCAAGGCTTGTTGTTGCAGCCTCTGCTGCTCTTCCTGAGCCTGCTGTTGATACTGTTGCTGTATTTGATTCAAAGATGCACTTTGAGCTCCGTAGGAAGATTCATTACTCAATGGCTTAGCAAACGGATTTCTCGACCCAGTTTTCAAAGGCTGCAAGGGCTCAGGCTGTTGCTGTTGCTGGAACTGTTGCTGGAACTGTTGCTGCTGTTGGAATTGTTGGAGCTGCTGCTGCTGAAGCTGCTGTTGCTGAAGCTGCTGCTGTTGCAGGAAGTCGCTGTTTTGGCCTGTGACATACATGTTCTGGATGTAACCAGTGGGGACAGCCTGTTGGTATGGATTTTGTCCACCATACATGTCAACTTGTGGCTGCTGCTGTTGAACATAGATTGGCTGCGCTGTGTACTGAATCTGAATGGGCTGAGTCTGGAACTGCTGAGGAGTGGAAATGTCAATGAGGTTGGTTTGACTAGCAGCATTAGAGTTGAAAGCCTGATCAATGTAGCGCTTTTGCTCCTCCTCTTTGCTCAACTGGATAGCCTTGTTCAAATCGACATCGTGGGTGAAATTGCTTCCCTGTCTTCGTCGATCATCCTCCTCCGCGGTTCTGCGACTTTCCTCCAAAGCCCTTTGTAGCTCGTCATCATTTTCTCCGTTGTTTGTAGGGGGTCTGGAGCGTGTTCGGTTTCTTACGGGTGGCTCCCCCTCCTCAGAGTTTCTGCGAGGTCGTCTTCCACGACCCCTTTCGCTTTTCTTTTCGGTTCTAACCCGACGTAGTTTATCGTCATCCATCAAAAGCGATGTCAAACTGGCAGCTTTGGCTCTAATGCTTGCCCCCTGGTCTCTTCCGTCATCGTCGATATACTGAAACTCTTTTAACGTTTTGATAATGTAGATATTATCTTTGCTCCAAAGAACAACAGACTCGGAGCCGTAGTGAACCAAGTAATCAAGAAGTGTCAAGGATTTGTGAACGTGTCTCCAATTTTTTCCTTTATCATTGAGTCGTTGATTAATCATATGCATGACCTCTATCAATTCGTGGCTATAAAAACAAAAAAAAACAAGGTTAAAGGGAGGTTTTGTAAACGGGTGAAAGCTAAGCAAAAAACCAGCACTCAAGTCTTTTTGTACTTACTGCTCATTGGTCATGTATGAAATCTCCTCCATTTCCCACGTAGTAGGACCTGACGGGTCATTACTGGTGGCTATTCAAACGAAGAAAAGAAAACTGCTATTAGCAAAGAACTGGAGTACGTAGCCGATAAAAAAAGGACACTCACCATTTCTGACTTTAACTTGGGCCGAGGTGTAGCCATTTGCCACGTTCTTAATAGAACGCACTATAGATTTCGACATTGAACAGAGATATCAATAGAGTCAAAGTAGACGAGATTGGTGAGTAGGAAAAAAAAAAAAAAGAGTTGTAGATGTAGAGGGAAAAAAAAAGGAAGAAAGGAATTTTCGGTCATTGAAAAAAAAAAAAGCCTCTCGTGGCCATATTAACGTCAAACTGGAACAGAGCAAAAAAAGCAACGCCATCAATAGCCCTAACCCATGTATAAGCCAAATAAATAAAAATAAAAAAAAACGGTTGTTTGTAATATGTGAAACACCGCTCGCTTTTGAAGAGTTGCACCCTTCTCTAGTTATACCCGTAGATGAAGAATGTCTGACTCTGAACGATCTCATATTCATCTTTCGCAGTCCAGAATAAGTCTTTTTTTTGATGAATGGAACAAATGTAAGCTGGAGTTTGACGACATTCTCGTGGCGCCAGAACACGAGCCAATAAATCCTGAAGACGACGATGATATCATTCCTGACCAACAGCATGCGTCATTTGGACTAGCAAAGTCTCACCAAAATAACAACCGATCTCATTGGAAGGATCTTAAAACAAAAGAGTTGCTTTTTCAGGGGCCCAATTCGGGCGTGAGCATGGATGAAGTGTTAGATTTTCCCAATTTCAATCCGCGACCCGCGTTGTCTCTTCCCTTGACATCCTCGTCAGATCAGGCCTCGCGCTTGCAACATATATATGGAGGAGGGCGGGGTGGAGCCGATACGCCTATTTTTGATAAAACAGAGGACGAAGAAGCCGTACCTCCGACTACCCAACCTGAGATTTCCTTGCTGTTGCAAGATGATCGGGCCAACGCGAGAAGGGCCTCGTCTATGGTTACGCCTACATACGACTCTCAGCATGTTACGATAAGAAGTCGAACCAACGCCTTGAGATCAAACCGACTAGCCACTAGTACCCAGAGACGGCGAGTTCCACGCTAGGATACAGCCCAAACTATTTATTAATGATTTTCATACATAACCTCTATACACATGCGTAGACTGAAAATAAAAAAAAATGAATCAATGTTTAGATTTGCCGTTAGTCTTGCTCTTTCTCTTGTGAGACTTGGGCTTGACTGAAACGGGCTTTGCCACTTCCTCCTCCTCTTCTTCCTCGTCTTCCTCGTCTTCTTCAGCTTCATTATCAATTAGCTGACCAACAGCATCAATATCATCCTCCTCTTCAAAATCGTCATCTTCTTCAACCCCGTCGCTGTCATCTTCTTCCTCCTCCTCATTGTCGTCGTCATCATCAAAGTCTTCTTCACCGTTGACAATCAGAACAGCATCATCTTCTTGCTCTTCTTCTTCGTCCTCCTCCTGGTTAGGTTGAGCCTCAACCTTCTCAGCATCTTTCCGCAGACTCATCTGGGACTTGAGCATATCTAATCTACCTTGGAGGCCCAGTAATTTGGGAAGAACAGACATTTTGGATGTCAACAGACCTTTAAATAAAATCATTGACTGAACCATCTCTGGAAGGGTAAGAAGGTACCCACCATATGTAAGAAGGACCCATTTTATCCAAACTGTGAGTGAGAAAATGCGAGTGGGTTGGTGATTAATCCGGTCGGTTAGCTTGGCAACCAGGACAGCAGCAAGATCACGGTCAAGCTTGCGAACAGCAATTTGAACAAACTCCTCAGTGACTCTATGAGAAAGACATGTGTCGAGAAGACTATCGTCAGTTGTTTTTAGGGCCTGAACAAGAGCAGAGGAATAAGTTTCAGGTGTACTGAGTATTGAAAGGCTCTCAGAATCGACTTCTAATTTATTATCATTCTCTTGAGTCTGGTGGTCTTTGACATCTGCTGAAGGATCAAGAGAAATTGTCCCAGTGACAAAGTTGTTACTACTGTTCTTCAGTTGGATAGTCTCAAACTTGTTGTCGGTAGAAAAATTCACCACAAGCTCTGAACTGCTAGTCAAATAAATATTGTTGATCTTCTTGGACTTGACGACCAAAAAGGGTTTGATTTCTTCGTTGTCAGTATCCACAACATCCTCTTCCGACACAGCAAGTTGGAAAAGTTCGACCGAGCCCGTGACCGAAAGAGCTGCTAACACATCTTCATAAATACTGATTCTAGAAATGGCCCCAGTGGTAGTAGTATTGATTTTCTTCACAACTTCGTTATCGCGTAGCACCAAAATGAACTTCTCGCCAGCAACCAACAAAAGGTCGCCAGCTCTAACAAGAGCCTTCACACTACCCTCAGCCGAAATAGTTGAAACAGAATCACCAGATTTAGGATCAACCTTGAGAATTTTACCTTCTGTATCTCCCACAGTCAGCAAACTATCACCTCCGAGTAAAGCCACTCTAGCACCGTCCACAGTAAAGCTAGACAAGATCGTTTCCTTTGAGAGGTCCCATTCCGCAATAAGCCCATCTTCACTAACAGTCCAAATGATATTACCTCCCACAACAGAGATGTCTTTAATTCCTGCCGGGCTGCTGCTATCACTGTTATTGTTGCTGAGGGTGAAGAGAACGCTTGCCTTGCTTGGCGCAAAAACAATAACATCGCCGACGTTTGTTCCAATCGCCAAAACTTCTAAAGAATCGTCTTGAGGTAGAGAATTTTTGTCGTTGACACCTATCGATGACCGTTTCCGCTTCTTCTTTTTATCGGATGAAGTGTTGAGAGCTTTCTTGAATCCTTCAATCCAAGCAAGAGAGTTGACGGTCACACCTTCCTGGCTAAGCTTGTATTCCACAGGAGCAACCGAAGCATCTGAAGCATCGAAAACTTGAACTCGGTTATGGATGCTCGTCGCGTAGTACTTTCCTGTACCATCGAATGCTGACACTGTCATTTTTTATGTGTTGTTTGATAAAGTATAAAGTATATAGTATTGAAAGATTTCATGGATGAAGAAAAAAAAAATTTTATATTGATTCCTCCCAAATAGAAAAATAAAACATAAAAAAACTTTTCAGGGTAAGGTTTGTATCATGATATACTAACTAGGCTTTCAAAGATTATGGAGAGTAAGTACTTTTGATAGTCAATCAAAAAAAAAAAAGGTATCAGATGCGGTAGTGATAGATGAAAACAAGCAGTCGATATTTAAAATAAACTACTAAATGACAAGTTGATCAATAGTCTTGATGTCATCTGGTGTATACTTCTCAATGAGCAATTTGTATCTTTCTGGGTTATTCTTTTCCAACTCCAGGAACGTATGTTTAACCACTGAATATGGGTTCACAGCATCAAGAACTGTTTCAGAATAAGAATCGTCCAAAAAATACGAGTCATTAATGTTACTAGCGGCCTCAAGAATAGCATTGAGTCGCTGGGTATCATCAGTTGATTCAATAGATTCTTCTCCTTCTTCATCTTCTTCATCAAAATCGTTCCAATTATTAATGATGGAACTGTTGGTGTCAGGGCGATCAAATGTGTTTTCCGCCTCTTCCCGACGCTTGATAGCTGCAGGCAACGCACCGATAGCTCCTACAAGACCCTTGGAAAGTTGACCGAGGATACATTGTATACTGGTGGGAATACTTTCATCAGGCAAGACGAAAATACTCAACAATGACAGAACAACGAGTTTCAGATCGTACACATTTTGGAGCTTATCCATGTTGTCAAACCAGAGGGTAAAAAATTGCTCAGTAAAACTCTCAGCCTCTAGCATAGATAAGGCAAGGGGGGTGTTATTGCATATGGATGCCAAAGCAACCTCAGTCAGCTTGATCATGTATTGCTTAGAAGGGTTCTTCCTCAGGATAGGAATGACTGTGCGCAGCATAGTTGGAAGAAACTGATCGATCCGGCCTCGAATAGTTATCAAGAATCGCTGGCCTATAGAACAACCAATAATTTTGTCTTCCTCAGTAAATCTGGCATCATCAGAAAGAATAGTTTCGAAAATATTGAAAATAACGTTAGCCAAATCTGGAGATTGTGAAATTTCTCTGGCTCCATAATGAATATAATTGTTGAGACAGGGCGAAAGTTCATTCAAGTAGTCAATTGCTGAATCATTGAAAATTGTATGAATATCTGGCAATAGACTCCAAGTGGTCGGCGAAATCGTTTTCAAACAAAAAGTGAAGCTTTCAATGAGCCCAAAAACTTCACTATAAAACTCAGACATGTTCTCTCGAAAAATTATTCGCAATGCAGGAGATATGATGATTTCTAGTTCCAGAATAACAACACTAGCATTATCTAAAGCCAATAAAATGGTGTTCATGGCAGTCAAGATACCCAAAGCAGTCATAGTTTTTTCTTCATGAGCATTTCCATCATATTTAGATGAGTCGTACTCGGAGTTCTGAAGGTCTACAATTTCAGAAAGAAGCCGCATCAATTGATCAGTTAGCTTCTTTCCCAAGTCAACAGCAAAAGGTGCAAGCTGTACCGAAAAAACGTCAACAAACTCTTCTATCACACTGGCAGTTGAGTCAACATCAATGCGATTGGCAAGATCCAAAAGCCGCGTCATAATTTCAGGAACTCGGCTAGAAAGGGCTTCGTGTACAGCATCATGTCGAATCAACGGTTGGAGTGCTAACGTAGCTTCAATTTGAACAGGAAGGTTCGCATCCTCTAAACATTTCAAAACGTAGGAACAGACAACATCGTCAAGGTCAGAAAAGTTAAGATCTGCATAAATATTTAGGAAGTGACATGCTTGGGCTCTCAAAAAGCCGTGAGTAGAAGAAAAATCTGGAAAAACGTATTCAACAAGAAATTGCTCCATATTTATAGAAATCTCACTCTTAGCTAGGAAAAGAGGCGCTAATGCGCCCATAATTTTAAGAGCGGCTTCATGTTGACATGCAAAGGTAAGGTCTTGAGGATTTTGAAGGTGATTTTGAACAACCTTTTGAACGTGATTTAGAAGAAAAGCCAAGCTTGACTTAGACTTTTTTCGAATGAGCGTCACTAAAAAGTTGATAGCGGCGGTATCAGGTGTTGATCTTTCTTCAAAAACATCGAGGCGTTTGTGAATGTACTCCTCAGGATCTGTCTCGAAAGTTTCGATATCATCTTCGGTAGTACAAAGTAATGGAAATATCACATGAGAAATCATTATCTCAACATGTGGTTTGATCAAAAGCCATGATGATTTACTGTAGATGCACTCTTCAAGAAAGGCGAGAATGTTATAGAGTGAAGCTTTACTGAGCCAAGTCTTTTGTTGAATCCAAAACTCAATTTGTTGAAAATAAACTTTGATGATTTCAGGAACATAGTTGACAATAAAATTAGATGAAAATTCGGAATGCTGTTTGTTATGCGAAAGTCTTGGTGCTGCGTAGCGATAGAGAAGTCGATATAGATTTGCAAACGACCATTTTTTACATTTCACCCAAGTGTTGATTTCCCGTTCAAGCTCAGGTAACTTTAACGTTTCCTCTGGAAGATCCTTTCTGATAACATTGAGCATCAGTGTAGCCCAATCAGCTAAATTATTAGTATCCTGAAGATAAACAGGGAGTTCTTGAAAGGTAGAAAACTTGTAGATTTTTAAAATATCTCTTAGCATTTCCGCTGCTGTGATGCTAGTTTCATTTAGCAAAGAATTAGCAATATTTAGGATTCCAGGAAACGAGGACGCCACAATATCATTTAAGGGGGCCCTATTTTGTCCAGTCGTCCACCGATAATGCTTTGAAATTTCTAAGAGACAGGTGATAGCAGTGCGAATTGAGTCGATATCTGATGTTTGGAAGAGAGCCAAGGTAATATTCATTAGGTCCGACCACTTTTCGGGGAAATCACGAACAACCATTATACTAAACGTTTTCACCAGAAGCTGCCGACAGTGGGGCGACACCTTTGTGATGGCTGGGATCAATCGTTTTCTAAAATCAGGCTTCTCACTCTCCAAAATGGGGTTAGTGACGGGAGTGAGAGGATCCCAATACCGGTCGATCTTGTTTTTAAGATAAATTGCGGAAGCTGTTTTGACATTGTCGGAGACCTGGGGTTCGACTACAATATCCAAACATGAAGAAATAAAACCAGGGGTCGATTCAGCAGCCTTTAGCTGCAATTCGGCTTGTATGCGAGTGTTTGCATCGGCTTTGAGTGTTGCTTCAAAGCAGGAGTGTAAGGCGTGTGTATCCATATTATAGAAACACTGTAGATTTTAAAGAGAAATGAGAATTGAAAAATTCGTTGATAAAAATAAAGGGAAGGGAAATGAAATATTTGGTCAATATCAATTGGAATCTAGATTTTAAAACGATCATATGGGTTAGGTTTACTATCACGTGATTAAAATTATAATGTGGACGTTGTAAATTTGCCGTACCTGTTCAAGTTTTTAAATAATTGAACCCTGAGACATTTTGACAGAACTTGTTGGTCCACCGCTTTCACCTCTCATGTAAATTCATCTTTGTTACACGTACAGACTGCTGGGATTGAATAGGGGATTTTTGAGAAAAACACGGGCACATTTGACCAGACTCACCGCAAATTATATTATGCTATGATTTTCTACAGTTACCACTGCGGGACAACCACACTGCTCTGCGCATCTAAATTTGTTGCACAGTAGAACAAGCCTAACTTTAATTCAACTCGGAAGGATTCTGATTTTTTTTTTTTTAAAAAAACAAAAACATAGCGGTAATACGTTAACTAGAAGTAAACCCGCTGCGGTCTACGAGTTATGAAGCTTTATCCCTTGAGCAACAGGCAATGTTTTCGGATTTTTTTTTTTTTTTTTTTTGAAATTTTGAAATTTTGTTTTTCCTGTCAGCGCGCGTGTGGTTACAAGCAGTACATGCTAGAGTACACTTGTTGCCGTGGTAGGCAATTCTCCGAGAGCCTCTTGATTTTTTTTTGTAGTAGATATTAAAAAACAAGGGAACAAATATCTGTCAAGAAGCTTTGGTTTGACCGTCATATACTTTTTTCTTTTTTAAAAAAAAAGTCAAAAATAAAAAAGAATATTTTTTTTTTGATTATAATAGGTAATGTATTAGCCACATTTGTGTGCATCTTGAACGT
>JAKUCA010000351.1:0-16344 GCA_030567025.1 Geotrichum europaeum
ATAATAATAATAATAATAAAAGACAAATACAAATACAATGAAGTCAAAATTCTAAAAAAAAAAAAGAAAAAAAAAGAAAAAAAAAAGAAAAAAAATATTACAATATTGTTAAAGTAAGCTCTCTCAATGAGCTTTAAAGAAAAAGCATTTGATAGCGTTGATTTTTCATAAGCTATTCAATGTGCTGAGAGAAAACCTGAGATCTATATCATTTGGTAGATATTCCAAAGATTGACTTCAAGTCATATTTCAACAAGTTGCTTTTGACAAGCAAACATTTAGCAAATAAGAGATTATACAAAGTTCAAGTCTTTAGCTACCACACCAAAAAAAAAAAATTTTTTTTGGGGGTAATCAATGTGTTAAAAGTTTAACTCTCAAAAGAGCATATTTCAAGCTGTAGTGTCTTGCAAAGTAGCAGGCTTCATTGAAACTTGTTTGATTTGACCCAGCAAAAAATAAATTCCATTAATAATTTTTGGTCAAAAGTAAACCATATCTAAAAATCCTTTTTGGTAGCATCGTGGCTTATGCGTAGCTGGGACAGCTTTTTTAAGATATGAAAAGATACAATAGATAGATAGGAAATCTATTTATTGTCCTAGTATCTAGAATTTATGTAAGCGACGTACTTCGAAAGATTTTTTCTATAAGTAACGTCCTCATCAGTCTCTCTTTTTCAAAATACAGTATCCACGAATGATTTCAGTGGACTAAGATAAGTGTAAGTTTATTATTATCTCTGAGTGATAAAATAGTATAAAGTCTTTTTGTTCCATCATCTTTCCGCGTTTGGTTTTCTAACCTGATATAAAGATCAAGCTGCACAATACTTTCCAAGTTTTTCATGATTGTTTAATTACTCTTATTGAGTCCATGTAGTGATAGGGTTCAACATTATTGAAGCAAAAATTTGAATAAACAGAGCTTACAACCAGAATAGTCCTGGAACACATCGGCCTTCTCACCTAAAAGCTTGACTCGACAATCAACTTCCCTATCAAGAATTACAGAGTACAGGTAAGCATAAAAAAAACTTTGTTTTAAATAGCAAAAAAAAGATATAAGTAAAAAAATGAAAGATGCAAGTTAACTAATGAATTCGCTGCTATCAGTATTTTATAAATTGTTAGATTTCAAATAAAAGTTTGGAATTGATGTTGGTTTGTAATTGCTTTTCAGAGTTAAGCATGTTTTTGAAGGGTTAGGTTATAAATACTTCTTGTCTTACCCTTTTCAAACTCCCAACACCAGAATGAACCCTCAAAATTTCCATTCCCAAACAAGCACTTTTACATAACGAAAATACAAGCATGGCGAGAGCTGAAGTAGGTACGCCCAAGTATGTGGCGAACAAGATGAAGTCTAAGGGTCTACAGAGACTTCGCTGGTACTGTCAAGGTGAGTTTTCTTTTTTGTTATTATGATAAAATCAATAGTATTAACAACCCAATACTTTAGTTTGTGAAAAGCAGTGCCGCGATGAGAATGGTTTTAAGTGCCATACCCAGAGCGAATCACACATGCGGAATATGCTATCTATCAGTCAGAACTCACGGGGAAAAATTGAGGAATATTCGAAAATGTTTTCAAGTGACTTCATCAGACTGCTGCGTTCGTCTCATGGCGAGAAGAAGATCAATGCAAACCGATTTTACCAAGAATACATTGCAAACAAAGACCACATTCACATGAACGCCACCAAATGGACATCGCTATCAGACTTTGTAAGATATTTGGAAACAAACAAAATGTGTGTCGTGGAGGATTCTGAGAAAGATGGACTATGTATCGCCTACGTTGACAATTCGCCTGAAGCCATTGAGAGACGCGAGTACTTGAAACGGAAAAAGGAAGCTGAGGCGGATGATAACGAAATTGCAAACAAAATTCTGAGCAAGCAGATCCAACAGGCCAACGAACAGGCTAAGAAGAATGCAATTGAGGAAACGAATGAGGACAAAGAAAAACACAACCTGAAACGGAACGTGGATTCGACAGAAGCGCCCATCAAGTTGGCGATTGCGCCAGCAAAGAAACCACTTGCCATCGGTCTTTCAAACAAGAAAGCACCAGCAAAAATCAAAAACGTTTTTGCATCATCTGCTTCAAAAGTTACAAAAACCCCGAAAGCAGCATCTACAGTTAAAAAGCCTACAAATATGCTCGAAAAAATAATGCTGAGTGATCAACAACGAAGACGATAAAAATTCAAGTACACATTGTATCATATTTATTTATGTATATAATTGAAAATAACATGCATTTGCAATTGATTTTATTCAAAGAATAGAATCCAAAGGTTTTCTTCGAACACAATTACATTCCCAGCAATTCAATTGAATTATGGTAAAAGTATCATGATAAAAGAAAAAAGGTTCCAAAAACTAACAAAAAGCATTAACAAAGTCGATACCCGGATTGCTCTGGTAAAAGGCAAGGGCAATGTACGAAGATACCGAACTTTTGCTTGTGGAGAGAAAAGAAGAAAAAAAAAAGGGAGAAAAAAGGAGATTGGACGTGAGAAAGATACGTTTTATACTCAGAATAATGCGAAACGGGTAACTTTATGGGGTTGGAAATACTTTCAAGTTAGGGCTGGGAAGAATCATAGACAGGGTAACTTGTTTCAAGCGCGCATTAATGGTTTCCCGCCACGGTTTATTTTATGACGTACATCTCGACCCGTTTAGAACTTAGTTAAAAGCTTCGTTGCTTTCACGTGAAAGGGTTAACCACCAAAGCGCGAGAATATTGCCAAAACCGTCAGGAGTCAGCCTGATAACAACAGTACGAAAGCATTTGGACAACAAAACCATTGTGACCCCGCGAAAAAAAAACAAAAAGCAAACTGAAATTACTGCTACAGACTTAAATACTCTCAAGCAATCATTAGTCAAAGGTACTGCTTAATATTGACCTCACGACAAATATTAAATCTCAAATTGTTTGATAGTTTTTTTCTGTCTGGCCACAAGGCTACCCGTTTATTTTGTTTCAATGCCTTGATAGGGCAGTCAGCCTGGCGTGGGGGACTGCTGACGGCATTGCTGTTGGTTCAATGTTTTTGTTTTTTTTCCGATTATAAAAAATGCCTGCTTCTTCTGTTTGGTTTTAGCTCCAAACCTTAATTTACAACATGAATATGGGCCGTAAATAGACAGACTGTGGGGTATCGAGTATTTAATTTATAGACACCTCGATTTCCTCCAAAACTTCTATTCTCTTGTTCAACTTTTACAGGCATTCATCTACCGCAGGCAATCTACTTCAAATCTTTTTTTTTTTTCAAAAACTATGGACTTACTTCAAGAAAATAATTGCATTTCCCTTTTGCTCAACTTGATTGGGTCTCGGTCAAATCTACTACCAGAAAAGAGCAATGACGATCCACTTAAATCTAATCAAACTAGCAATGATGAAGTGAATAGAAATAGAAATCTACTAGACAGTGCTGAATCACACGAGGAGTGGCAGACCGCTGCAATTAATCTTGACAAGTTGCTCGGATACGAATCGTGGAAGCAGGAACCAAACACTGACATCTATGATTTCGAATTGATAAAATTAAGGACCGAGCAACTCAGAGAATGCAGAGTTTCAGGAGATTTAGAACAACTTTTGTTTCTTGTTCGAACAACGTTAGAGAGAAACCTGGGCAATATGGGAGACCCAAGACTTTATGCTGTGTCATATACTGGTACCAAGACTATTATTGAGGATTATATTTCAGAATGCGAGCAGTGCCTAGCAAAGCTACTGGAGGCTGGTGATGATGAGACCTGCTCCCTCACGACCACTCGGATTTTAGACACTCTTGTGCAGACTAGAAAAGCTTTTGGCTGTACTGCTCTTGTTCTATCCGGCGGAAGCGTTCTGGGCATCATACATACAGGCGTTATGCGCGAACTGCTTCGGCAAAAGCTGCTACCTCGAATTATTTCTGGTTCTTCTGCGGGGTCTATTTTTGCAAGCGTGCTTTGCGTGCATTTTGATTACGAAATCGAAGAGCTCTTTAATACGCTGATAGAGGAAAAGTTTGACATTTTCGAAGAGACTGGTAACGAGGAGTCGGTATTTGTTAGACTAGCTCGATTCTTTAAGCACGGGACGATACTTGATAACAAATATTTGGCAGAAACATTGCAGTCACTTTTAGGTAACCTAAGCTTTCAAGAAGCTTATAATCGCACCAGAAAGATTTTAAATGTAACAGTCTCCCCCGCCAGTATTTACGAATCAGCTAGATTGCTCAACTATCTAACAGCGCCCAACGTCCTTATTTGGTCGGCGGTATGTGCTTCCTGCTCGGTTCCTTTTGTGTTCTCCTCATACACGCTGCTGGCCAAAGACGCTGTAACTGGAGAAGTATACCCTTGGAGTCCATCGTCATTGAAGTACATTGACGGGTCGGTAGACAATGATCTCCCTCTTATTAGATTATCTGAGTTGTTCAATGTGGACCATTTCATTGCGTGCCAGGTCAATCCACATGTCGTGCCATTTATGAAACAAAATGTGCTATCAGAATTGACTAAGTTCTCAAGGTTCTTTCAACAAACACAAAATGTTCTGACGGAGGAATTTTCGCATTACTTATTAGTCGCTTCGGAATTGGGCATTCTTAAGAACATTTCTTCGAAACTGCGGTCATTATTGACTCAACAGTATACGGGTGATATCACGATTTTCCCAGATGTAAAAGTTTCTGAGCTAAAAGATCTCTTCAAAAACCCAACCAAGGCGACATTCTTAGATGCTCTCATGCGTGGCCAAAAATCAACATGGCCACAACTTGCTCTTATTAGAAATCATTGCGCAATTGAATTATGCTTAGACAAGACTATTCATAAGTTGCGTGGAAAAATGATTCCGCAGCAGCGTCGAGTTTCCGGAAAAGCTCTTGGGCTAAAGAATTTCTACTCGTCCGTAAATATTAAAGCGCTAGCAAACACATCCAAGCTCCCTATTTGTCGACATAACAGTACATCAGTGACTACAAACACCCCTCTTTGGCTACTGTCTACCTCTAGCACAAAAGTTGTCTCCAGCAATCACAATCATCACTATCGCCACAAATCCGAGACCTTTCAGGTTAAACGCAAATCTTCACAGGATCTATCATCAATGTTCAACATTGACTCACCCACTCGTCGCATGTCCCCTAGCGTGTCGCGCAAAAATAGCTACAAGAGCATTAATAAAATGTTTGATAGTATTGCCGGAGCTGCTGTGACTAAAACTGCGATGGCAGCTCAGTCACCTGAGTCTCCTCGCGGTATTCAATTCACACTTACGTCTTCTTTGCGCGAAACCTCACAGGGCCCATCTCGAAGTAGAAGAACAAGTATTACTGAAAGATGCGAATTATTAGAGTGATTATAATCAGTATGAAAATAGCATCCATAATCATAGCATAAAGTCACGCACACTAGTAAAAAAAAAAAAAAAAAAAATTCAAAAAATCGTTGCAGTGTCTATTACTATTTACAGTTAATCATTAAATCGACCATTGATGGTTCAAAGGACTTTTGTTGTCAAAGAAAACCGTTTGCAGTTCCATAAGCTGCTTAATCCTAATTGACTTGAGGATCATTAGTTCCTCTGCCGACTTTTTCAAAACATCGCTTGTCGGCTGGTCAAACCCTCTTGTCAGAAGCACTGACTTGAGGCCTGCAGCCATGGCCGGGGCATAGTCTAAATATAGATCCGTACCCACGTAGTAGACTCGGGAGAGATCTTTTGGCTGCAAGCGTTCCAGGGCAAGCCGGAAAATTTCTGGGTTGGGTTTTGCTATGCCAGATTCGCTTGCGTTCACTATGGGGATAAGCGGACTCCGTGACCCATGCTCACCCGTATGTAGATAGCTTTTGTGTCGGAACCGCCGCGCAAGCTCGCGTAACATTGCAGGATAACCTGGCCCCCAGTTGGTAACAACACCGTAGCGCACGTGTGCAGCCTTGAGGGCATCAAGCAGTAGCGCGGCATCGCGCGGGATAAAGTGACTTTTGCCGTTTTGCAGGTTGCGATACACGCGGTGCACAAGTTTTGCACCTGAATAGCGGTCGATCGGCGCAACCCCGGCGCCAGCCAGCTGTGCAATAAACTCGGAAAGCGCCGCGAGGTGCCATCGCTCGTGCGCCTCCTCTGTTACAGGCCGGCCCCGCCGGTACAGTGCCGGTGCGTGCTCAGTATAGTTTGTCAAAAACGTGTTCCAAGCGGAAGTAAGAAACTCCGCTGGTAATGTATTCCCGCCACAATAGTCGGGTAAAATCTTGGTAAGTATCTCGCCAAAGGGATACCGTAACGGCGTCAGGACTGTGTCTGAGAAGAGCACAAGCTCGGGTTTGTAGCTCTCATTGGAGACGATAGATGTTGATTGGGACTTGTCGTGGCTGGGTGTGGATGATACATGGGAAAAAGCTGTTTTTTTCAAACCTGCTGACGAGTAATGTTTAATGTGACAAGATTTATGCAAAAAAGGGTCGGAAAGACCTTTGAGGATGGCCGTTGGCCGATGCTTGATCATATTGTTGAGGTTTTTCTGTGTGGAAATTTGGCCTTGTTCTCAATCATACTGGTTTCAAAACCTTGGAGTTGGGACTTGAGAGGTTGTTGCTGACACAAGGATGGGTTAGGTTAATCAACAGTGGTATTTGAATAACATTAGGATCAATATTTAAACTTGACTAACATTTAGTTCAGAATAGTCAGTTTTTATCCAACGGTACCGCCTACACCTATAATCATTACATGATACTTATGAACTATTGTTTTAACAACTTCGAGTCAATAAAGTGCAACCTACGATAAGCAAAAGGGATACTGCTAGAAGCAAAAAGTTTCAGGGATTGGCCGGCCAAAATGATCCGGATGTTAATTTTTTTCAAAACTGCAAACCTGAAACGGCAACACTTGGAGCGCAAGGGCCGGATGGAAATGCAGCCAACCTGATTTATCCGAATTTACACCTGCGTTTGATTTACTTTTACTGTGTCAATTGGCATAGTTGAATTAGTTTTGAGTGACGCTAGATTCTGAGAAATAAAACAGGCGCTGCTGATTAAGACGAACTGCTCATCGATCTACTAGTTATGTGCTAGCTTTGATTTTTCAATTTGATTGAATTTCTTCTGTCGTCAAAAAGGAGCAATTAACCCTCAGGTAAATTGGATTTCATTTGATGCTACATCGTGGTATTATAATTTCAGTCGCCAGTTGGCAATTGCTATTGATAATGTAGTCAACATTCCAATACCTATTTAGTTCGAAATATACCGGAAATGAGTGCTTAAGACAGAATAAAACATTCTTTACTGGAAGAAGGCAGCGCTGAGTTGAAATTTGAAATCTGAGTCTGATATCTAGATCAAGCGAGATTCACTTGGTTACAGGTCAGACAAATGAGAACTGCGGTATTCAACGCCCTTAAATTGTTTTTATTTAGAAAATACCAAGTGGTAAATAGTTTATGGTTCGTTACTCGTAGCCGCCTATAGAACTGCAGCGCAATCAGTCATAACTCCCAACCTGAGTCCATGACCTCATTAGCCATGACTACGAGTACTTGCACAATAATTAAGGACACCTGCTTTTGAGTCTTTTTTTTGACCAGTCGCAGCATGCAAAACCTCGAAGTCAAGCAAACGGCTTAAAAAATCCTGAGCACACACAAACACGGAGAATACCCGAGTAACGGCTTTTCCACCGTAATCTCAACCTGGGACTCCCCAGATTCTGCCCGTGAAAGAGTTCTCGGGGTCTCAGGATACATCGGAACCCTGCAAACCTTCGCATCTTCAAGACATTTCGTAGTTTTCATTACTCAAGGTTTTTTCTTCACCTGCATTTGTAAACATCGAGCCATTCAAAAGCCTAAAGCACAGAAAACTTTTTTTTTAAAAAATTTTTTGATCACTTTTCTAGCGGTGTTCGTTGTCTTTTTTTTTTTTTTTTTTTTTTTTTTTTTTTTTTTTCCAAATTAAATAATTTACTAAAATTTTAACCAGTGAAAATTTTTTTTTTTTTTTTTCTTTTTTTTCAAATTTCTAATTCATAAATTTTTTTGCAGACCCAAATACTCCAAGCATGTTCAATATATTACATAAGCTGACGGAATAACAGCCGTCCAACAAACTCTTTAAATTAACATGAACATCCTCTGAAGTTTCGTTTTTTTTTTTAATTTCTTCTTTCTTCTTCTTTCTCTTTTGTTCTTCATCGAACTCATCTCCTTCTTAACCAATCCGTAACCATGTCCCAACCCCAAGATATTAACAATCTTTCCCAGTCTTTTTCCAACGCCGTTGCCATCTCGGCTTCGCCTGTCAACAACTTCTCTCCTGGCTCCCCGTATGGTCAGTCAATTTTCCCTGGTAAAGAGACTAAGGTTCTGAAACCTTTCTCCACTGGTGATGTCAAGATTCTTCTGCTCGAAAACGTCAACATCACTGCCATTGAGATTTTCAACAAGCAGGGCTACCAGGTTGAGTTCCTCAAGACTTCTTTGCCTGAGGACGAGCTTATTGAGAAGATCAAGGATGTGCACGCCATTGGTATCCGTTCCAAGACTAACCTTAACAAGCGCATTTTGGAGCATGCTAAGAACCTTGTTGTCATTGGTTGCTTCTGTATCGGCACCAACCAAGTCGATCTTGAATACGCTGCCAAGAAGGGTATCGCCGTTTTCAACTCTCCCTTCTCCAACTCCAGATCCGTGGCTGAACTTGTCATTGCTGAGATCATCACTCTGGCTCGTCAGCTTGGTGACCGTTCAATCGAAATGCACACTGGTACCTGGAATAAAGTCTCTGCCAAGTGCTGGGAGATCCGTGGTAAGACTCTCGGAATTATTGGTTATGGTCATATTGGTTCTCAGTTATCTGTTCTTGCTGAGGCATTTGGTATGAACGTCATCTACTACGACACACTCATGATTATGGCCCTTGGTACTGCCAAGCAGGTCCCTACTCTTGAGACTCTTCTGCGTCAGGCTGATTTTGTTACCTTGCATGTTCCTGAACTGCCCGAGACTAAGAACATGATCTCTACTAATGAGTTTAACTGCATGAAGGATGGTTCTTACCTCATCAACGCCTCCCGTGGTACTGTCATTGATATTCCTGCTCTTGTTGAGGCCCGCAAGTCTGGCAAGATTGCCGGCGCTGCCCTTGATGTCTATCCTAACGAGCCTGCCAAGAACGGTGTTGGTCTTTTCTCTGACTCTCTTAACAGCTGGACTACCGAGCTTACCCAGCTTGGCAACATTATTCTCTCTCCTCACATTGGTGGTTCTACCGAGGAGGCTCAAAGTGCCATTGGTATCGAGGTTGGTACCGCTGTCAGCAAGTACATTAACGAAGGTTCTTCTGTTGGTGCTGTTAACTTCCCTGAGGTTTCTCTGCGTTCGCTGACTCTCGATGACAACGACCGTGCCCGTGTCTTGTATGTTCACAAGAACGTTCCTGGTGTGTTGAAGACCGTTAACGAGATCTTTGCTGAGCACAACATTGAGAAACAGTACTCTGAGTCGAGAGGTGAGATTGCTTATCTGATGGCTGATATTTCCAATGTCTCTATCAGCCAGATCAAGGAGCTGTACCAATCTCTTCAGCAGACTCCTTTCCACATTGTTACCAGATTGCTCTACTAGATTAGTTGCAGTTTGATAAAAACTATCAGCCAAAATTTAAGCATTTTTTAGACTTGTCTTCCTCAACGGAGGACATTTAAAAGGAAAAAAAAACAACCAACAAAAAACCAAAAAAAAAAAAGTGATCTGGGACATGATGACAATAACTATTTATGAGATTTTATATATACACCGTGTGTATTAAGAATTGTTCTTTCTTTTGAACATTTTCAACCTTTGTTTATGAATTTAATGTTAGAATAATTTATTGCTAAATAAAAGATAATAACGAAAAATATGCAGTAGAGACTTGGTAAAGGTTAAACGCAATCATGAATAGATCTTAATAGGCATAAAGTAACGGATTATTTTGACCGTTTGGAAGGATTGTAATAGTTGATACAATGTTGCCGGTACTGTACTTGTGTTAAAAAAAAAGGTTGATATTCCGTTATCAATCAAGTCAATTAAACCGGTCCGGAAAACCCTGAAGATGAGCCGTCGGATCTATGAGAACAGTGACTGTTGTTAAAAATTAAGTGCTAAAATTAATGTATTATAAACTAAAACAGATATACTATATCTTGAAAACTATATTCACGTGACAAAACCTTTCCCTGAAAGTCGTGACTTTTCTGGTCAGCGCCACCAGGCACCTCCCACAGGAAGAAGAAGCTCCCACGGCTGAAAGCATTTCCATTTCCTTCCACCGCCCAGCACTAAAAAACATCCACCACCACCACACAACTCAAGCTCATCTCGTTTACCTTTTTTTTTTTGCTTTTGCTGATCCCAAAACCAACTTTTCCCTTTTTCACCACCACCAACTTCCCCATCCTCATCACCAAACCCCTTCGTCAACCTTCTACACTTACAGTACCCTCCTTCTCAGATTTCATTTTTTTTTTCCTGCTTTTGGTCTGCGATAGATTTGTTCTTTTGTCCAAGTAGATAACACATCTTTATTTATTTTTTTTTAATTCCTCGCCAACGCCACCTTTCAATTTATTAGTTTACTGTTGTTCGCAATGGCTCTTGTCTCTGCTGCTCCCTTCATTGCTCTGCTGGATGAGCCAGATTACGATCTCAAGGCTTATGCGCTGGAGTCTCTCGACCAGCATGTCGACCATCTATGGGCTGAAATTGCTGACCACATTTCTCAGATGTAAGTGCTTCAATTCTTTCCGCTTACCTGCAGTAACTAACATTTTTTTGCATTAACAGAGAAGAATTGTACGAGGATCAATCTTTCCCTTCCAAAGAACTTGCCGCTTTGGTTGCTTCTAAGGTATGTTGTGCACTAACAATTGTATCCATTGAGTCTTTTGTATTGCTCTATTGCTAACTTTCAATTCAGGTTTACTACAATTTGGGTGAATTCGAAACCTCCATGAAGTACGCCTTGGTCGCTGGCCCCAAGTTTGATCTTGATCTTAAAACAGAATATATCGAAACTATCATTTGTAAGTGTTTTTCTTCCTAATCTCTGATTGATTTGTTATTAACCATTGTGTTTTTAGCAAAATGTATCAGCCATTACATCTTTCTGGCTCAGCAGCACCATGATACGCCACCAAAAGATTTGAAAGACGCAACTCCCATTGAGCCCGCTCTCGTGGCTGTTGTTGAAAAAATGCTTCAAAGATGTGTGGCCAAAGGCGAATACAAGCTTGCTCTCGGTGTCGCGTTAGATGCTCGCCGTCTTGATATCATTGACGCTATTCTGAGAAGCACTCTTGAAAAGTCTGATGATGCAATGGAGCTTATCAACTACGTTTTGAATTGCTCTGTCACTGTTGTGTCTAACCGTGAGTTCCGCAACAAGACTCTCAACAGCCTCGTCCCCATCATTACATCGTTACCTTCGCCCGATTACTTTGCCATTGCAAAGATCATTGTGCAGCTTAATGACTACAACCTCGCTATTACCTTATTTAACAACCTCCTGCAAGGTTCAGAAAAGTCGAAAGAGCTTATAGCCTACCAAGTTGCCTTTGATCTTGTCGCCTCTGCTTCGCAAGAGCTTTTAGAAAAGGTCCACTCCGAGTTTAGCACAAAGACGACTCCTGAATACGAAAAGCTCACCAACATTCTCTCTGGTATCCCTACATGCGATTATAATTTAACATTCTTGGAGAAAAACAATCAGACTGATTTTTCTATTCTGAATAAGACTAAGACCTTGCTTGATGGCAGAAGCTCTATTTTTCATTCGGCTGTGACTTTCCAGAATGCCTTCCTGCACGCTGGTACCACTGCCGACAACTTTTTCAGAACCAATCTAGAGTGGTTGGGTAAGGCCACAAACTGGACCAAGTTTTCTGCTACCGCTGCTCTTGGTGTTATTCACCAGGGTAACCTTACTCAAGGTAGAAGAATTCTTCAGCCTTACTTCCCCGGTAGCCCACAAGGTTCTTGCTACACTCAGGGAGGTAGTCTTTATGCACTCGGTATTATCTTTGCTGGTCACGGCCGTGAAGTCATTGAGTACCTGAGAAACCAGGTGGTCAGTACTGCGGTTCAGGGTCACGAAGATGAGGTTGTTCTTCACGGCGCTTCACTCGGTTTGGGTGTTGCTGGTATGGGCTCTGGCAATGCTGACATTTATGAAGAGCTTAAGGCTGTTCTTTACAACGATTCTGCTATTGCTGGCGAAGGTGCTGGTCTTGCGATGGGTCTGGTCATGCTTGGTTCTGCCGACGAGACTGTTTTAGATGAGATGCTGCAATACGCTCGTGAGACCCAGCACGAAAAGATTATTAGAAGTTTGGCTATGGGTATTGCGCTTCTTATGTATGGCAAGGAGGAGGCTGCTGACAGTCTCATTGAGATTTTGGTCACTGAACAAAGCCCTATTCTCAGATATGGTGGTGCCTTTACTATTGCTTTGGCTTATGCTGGTACTGGCAACAACAAGGCTATTAAGAGATTGCTCCACATGGCTGTTTCTGACGCCAGCGATGATGTCCGCAGAGCCTCCGTCATTGCTCTTGGTTTTATTTTCCTGAGAAACCATACCGCCGTTCCCAGAATGGTTGAGCTTCTTTCCGAGTCTCACAACCCTCACGTACGTTACGGTACTGCCTTGGCACTGGGTATTTCTTGCGCTGGTACTGGTCTTAAGGAGGCTGTTGAGGTTCTCGAGCCTATGATAAAGGACTCTGTTGATTTTGTTCGCCAGGGTGCTTCTATTTCTCTTGCTATGATTCTTATTCAACAGAATGAAAAGACCTTCCCCAAGGTTAAATCTATCCATGAGACCTTTGCCAGTGTGGTTCAAAACAAGCATGAGGATGCCATGTCCAAGTTTGGTGCTGCCCTTGCCCAGGGTATCATTGATGCCGGTGGCAGAAACGTCACGATCTCTCTGGAAAATGCTCAGACTGGTAGTTTGAACATGAAGGCTGTTGTTGGTCTTGCTGTTTTCACACAATTCTGGTACTGGTTCCCACTTACTCACTTTTTGTCTCTTTCCTTTACACCAACCACTATTGTCGGTGTTGGTGAAGATTTGCATGTTCCCAAGTTTGATTTTACCTGTAATGCTAAGCCTAAGCATTTTGGTTACCCGCCAAAAGTCGAAGAACAGAGCGAGAAACAACCCACCAAAGTTGAGACCGCTATCCTGTCCACAACTAACAAGGCCAAGAACAGAGCTAGAAAGTCCAGCAAGGCTCTCAACAAGCTCAAGGAGGGCACCGAGGAGGTTGAGGCTAAGATCCCTGAGAAGGTGAAGGAAGAGGCCGAGGACGACAAGATGGATACCGAAGAAGAGAAGACTCAAGCGTCACCTAAAGAAGAGGTTGAAGACACTGAAATTGTTGTCGACCAGGATTACGACAACTTTGAGACCGAGCTCAAGAAGCAGAACCGTCGGCACTACAAGGTGGATAACATGTCCCGTGTTGTGCCTGCGCAGCTCAAGTACATTACTTTTGAGGGTCAGAACCGGTTTGTTCCGGTGCGGAGGTTTCGCGGCACTGGCGGTGTTATTGTTGTGACTGACCAGTCACCAGAGGAGCCCAAGGAATTCATCGAGACAGTTAGACAGAAATACGAACTGGAGAACGGTGATGCGCCGCTGCCCCGGCCGTTTGTTTATGAGGAAGAGACTGAGGAGGATATTTAAACTTTATACTTTTCCCACAGTGTGTAAAGAAAAAAAAAGAGAAAAAAACAGCTCTAACAATATAAGAATTATTATTATTCTATTACTACATGACATATATGAGCGGCGATAATGAGGATTTGATGAATGAATAAAACTCTACTTGAATCTGGCAAGTGCAGGACCAAGCTTGTCCTTCTCTTCCTCTCCACGCGCCTTTCTGATAAGCTCTGCCCGCTTGTTGCGTTCGGCTTTGAGAGCATTTTGTAAACGAATCTTCTTTTCGTCGATAACACCCTTTTTCTTTTTTTGCAATTCCTTGTAAATAAAGGTCTCCTGCTCGGGCAGATCGGGTTGAAGCTTGTCCATATAGTCATCGCCATTGATGCCGGGGGGTCGACTGAGAGCTTCGGCCCGCGCGCCGCGCTCGGCAGGAGTTAGTCGCTCGATTGCTGCATGCTTGCTCACGTTGCCAATCGTGTTGGGATCAAGCGTAATCATGTTGGGTTGCAGTTTGTTCATGAGTGCGCGCACCTCGTTCTCACGACGACCCTCGCGTGAAGCGTTCATGTAAGGGTTGATCTCAAGACCATCAAAGTTGGCCTCACCGGCTCCCGGCACAATAAGAGAAGAAAACCCCTTAGCATGGCCTGTACCAAGGATATCCTCAAACGGGCAAAAGCGAACCTGGTTGACAGGGCAACCAGGCATGGCATGCTCCATGTACGGCGTCTTTTGTGTTAAAAAGTCGTCTTCAGCAAGAGTAAAAGCTCCCTTCCATACATGTACATAAGAGGAAAAGCCAACGGCAAGCAGACCTGTATCCGAAATGGAAAGTGAGTTGGCTGGGGCATAGGTACCAAATGAGGTGACAGATTCCTTAAAGTTGCGAATGTCCCAAATGCGAATCTGTTTGTCGCCGCCGGCGGCTGCCATGTACTTACCCTCACGGTCCATCGCAATGCCACGCACAGGCCCGTGTGTAGCCATCACTTTAGCGAGTGGCGTATGTGTATTAGGCGCCCAGAGCGAAACAACACCATTGTTATGGCCCAGGTGCACAACCGCATTATAAGGGTTCAGAGCCATCGACTGCGGGGTACCCAACTTTGTGCGGATTTCAGCCACTAGACTACCGGTTGACACGTCTTGGTATCGCAGCATACCATTCTCGGCGCCGGAAGTAAGCAGGAAGTGGAACGGCAGGTACTCCAGCGCAACTGCACCAATATGTTTCTTAAGCTTGTGAACCTCAGTACCACGGTAATCGTAAATATAAGTGTACTTTTTTTGGGCAACAGCGTAGAACTGGTTGTCACCCTGGAGATATTTGACAGCACGCACAGTCTCGCCAACCTGAATTTCGGATGCAAGTACGCCCTGTTTCCAATCGAATGACGCGACATGGCCCTTGCGGCCACCAATAAGCAAGTGGTTACCAGTGCCGGAAAAGTCGATGCTGTAAGGGCCGAGATCTGTCAGCTTGAGATCAAAACTTTTCTTTGCAGTTTGCATATCGACATGCTTTTTGATCTCGGCTTGTGTGAACTTGTACGTTTTTTCGAGGTCTCCCTCAGCCTCGAGGTAACCCTTATCTTCCAGCAGCAGATACTCTTCGGCTTTTGCCGCCGTGCGTGCAGCGGCATTGAATTTGGCCTCCTGGTACTGCATTTTGGTCTTCAGTCGATTGTTTTTAACATTCTAGATCAAACCCGGACAACGTTAGTGAACAGATTTTTTTTTTTCTCCAAATGCAAAACAGGCTAGAGGGTTGAGCTTACCTTGATTTTCTTGGAGTCTCCACGCTTAAACTTTTGGATACCAGCAGATGATGCCGATGTAGGCGTGCCTGAAGTCAGTTTCCGGGTCGACATGATGGTACTGATGGGATATGTGTCAGTGCTGTGAGCTTGGGTTGGTGATGTTAATAAAAATAATAAATTTAGAGAAGATTCACGGCGAAATTTTTTTTTTTTTTTTTTTGGAGAACTCCCAACATGCCCTAACCCTATCACCCCAAGGCGGGACTTGTGAAATACGAGACTTTGAAAGCCCCGATAGTTAAAAAAAATATATATATATTTGCATAGATCTGAGCTCATGTGTTTGTACACAACTCCCATTATCAAAGGGCTTTATATCTCAGTAAAAAAAAAAAAAAACTAAAACAGAAAAAAAACAGTATAAAGTTTACTTGAACAACAGTTTCAAGCCCCAGAATCATCACCGTCAGCGCACAACAACTGCAAAGCCTTTAACATAACACACTTTGTAAAGTGAAAAAAAAAAAAAAAAAACATAATAAATCTTGTGAAGTGAAAAACATTAATATGAAAAAAAAGACTTTAATTTTAATTTTTCAAACTTCATTATTAAAAAAAAAATAATAATTGTTTTATTAATGATTTTAGTATTTACATTTTATCAAGCCCACACTGGATAACAAAAAACCTTTTGCTCAAGTTAAAAAAAAAAAAAAAAAAGAGACAATAAACAGATTTTTTTTTATATCTAAATTATTATCGCAGGTTTCCCTTAACACATGAAGTTATTCATGGAGAATTCGGCGCCATCGAATGTTTGAACTTAAAATACGCGCTGACAC
>JAKUCA010000352.1:0-16314 GCA_030567025.1 Geotrichum europaeum
AAGTTCATATACATGTAATATATCGTTTGATAGAACTATCAAAAGAATAAAAAAAAAAAAATTCCTATACAGTTACAGTTAATTAATTTCCAGTAATTTTGAGCCACAATCAACGTGTGCTCGCACGGCCCTTGCCGCGTGCCGTCTTGGCTTTGCCTGAGCCGCCAGTCGCGGTAGCTGCCTTCTTCGTGCCTCGTTTCGCGGAGGCCTTGGGCTTGGAAACCTTGATATACTTGTCCTTGCTCAGATCTTCATCCTCATCCTTGTCCTTATCATCTGCATCATCCTCGGCGACGGGCACCTCCTCGCCCACAGTTTCCTCTAGGTCAGGTACCTCTGTGGGCATGGCAGCTGCAGTCGCTTTAGCTGAGAACATGCTGCTAGACTTCATAAACGGAACTGGGTGTGACACCTTGTTGTAGTTACGCGTGAACGCTGACTTGACTGCAGTTGGGAGACCCTTTGCCTTGGCCTCGTTACTGAGCGGGCCAACTCCGAGTTCCATGATAACATCCCAATCTTCCTTGGTCAAGAAGTATTCATCCATAACTTCAATCACCTCGTTAATACCACCATCGCCGTTAGATAACAGCGGTTTAATGAGCCTGTTGCTTAGCAAGGGTAGGTATTGCAATCGAACCTCCTTCTTATCGCCAGAAATCTTTAGCCTAGCGTGAGATTGAATCTCTTGCAGTAGTCTGGCATACTTGTTGGTCTTTGAATTCTGGCCCAGATACGTAGTAAAGTTGTAGCGACCACGGCCCTGGCCAGCAACGTACGAACTGGGAAGAACTGAAGACATGACACCATGGAACGGCATCAGACTCCATTGAGGCTGCGAACCATGAATTCTTTTGTCAACCAGATCACCATCAGAGATGGATTCCGAAGCGGCAACAACTGCATCTAGATGACTCTTGAATTTGCCATTATTAACAGAAGAAGGGTGTGTGTTGAGATAATTTTCTTGGATCATCAACGGGGTAAAGTCATGATCATCAAAGTAGAATCTGATTTTGTCGTCAAGAGACAAACCGCTGTTCGGCGCAAAAGTACCACCTGAAAGCAGCTTAGCTGTAATATCAAATGGCTTAAGTGTGATAGATTTTTCAAACGCCTTGCTAAAATCCTGACTGGTCTGGAAGTCCATTTTCTTATGAGTTCGCGAGTAAGTGTAGAGCAAGTTAATAATTTGTCTCATATCAGAGCCACTGCTGCTCACCAGTTGATCAACAACCTGAGGAGTAACGCGAATGCCCTCCTTATTAGCAATACCCATAATACGAATACGAAGAGCGTTGGCGTCAGGACGGCGGAACTGCATGTCGAGCGCTACTCTGTCAAAAGGTCTCATCTTGGGTAGGGATCTTTCATTGCAGATAAGGATGATAGGGACATTTGTAGTTCTGCAAAGTGCAGCCATCTGACCAACACCACCACGGTCACCACCAGACATACCGTCGACCTCGTCCATAACAAGGCAAATATTTTTTTTTGACGCATCTTGGGGAAAATTAGAAAGAAATCCAGTGAGAGATGTGTTCTTAGTCGAGCCCATGACCTTGTTTATAAGCATGTTTTTACTTCTAGTGTCTGAAGCGTTGGACTCGATAACATCAAAACCGTTTAATTTTGCCACGAGATGAGCAGCAGTAGTCTTACCGATACCAGGAGGACCACTAATAATCACTGCGCGATAGATACCATTGCCATCTGGCCCTGCAGACTTGAAGCCCTTCTTAGCATTAGATCTCCAGGCTCTCAACCATCTACCAAGCTTCTCGACCAGGCCCTTGTTGCCGCAAATGTGGGAAAGTTCAGAAGGAGCATACTTTGTAGTCCAGAGATCACCGTTGCCATTGCCAGTTTTGTTCTTATCTTTCGATCCAACATCTTTGGACATCTCCTTGACAGCGATCTCAACTCTTTTCTGTTCTTCTTTTTGCTTTAAGACGGCCTTCTGAGCAGCGGCACCGGACCCGCCATCAGCTGGCATTTCACTTAACAGTTGCAAAAACCCGTCCTCATCAATTGCTTTGATACCGAACTTTTTGATCTTCTCAATCTTACTGGGGCCAGCTTCAGCACCTAGAACGACACAGGTAGTCTTGCTGGAAGGCGATGTTGTGACTTTACCACCATACTTTTTAACAATATCTTGGCCCTCGTCTCTGGTAAGTCGGGGGAGATTGCCTGTGAATACAAAGGTCATACCTGCGAGACAGTTCTCTCGAGCTTGTGGAATAACAAGATCTCCGGAAGGCTGGGCGGCAGAATCCTTCGCAGCTTTAAGTGCAAAGTAGTTGAACTTTTTAGAGGAGTCGACTTCCGGCAAAATAGCGTCAGGAATGTTTTTCAGAATATCGTCACTTGTGAGACCAGCACCAGTAGATGCTGCTGGCTTTGTTGTTGGTTTAGCAGCGGGTGTAGAGGGACTTGCTTTGAGAGCTGATTTGGGAGCTGATTTGGGAGCTGGCTTGGGCGCTGGCTTGGAAGCTGGCATTGGCCTTGCTTTGATGGGAGATGGCTTTTGGACTGCTTTGGCCACCTTTTTAGAAGCAGCCTTAACAGGCTTCACAGGAGAAACATCAATCATGTCAAAGTCGTTGTCGTCGTCATCAAAGGCATCACTGAGATCAAAATCATCATCATCACGGGACACAGTTTTCTTTTTGGTTTTCGATTTGGTCTCCTTGACATTCGTCTTGACAGGTTCAGTGACTTCCTTGGTTGCTCGCAGATTACGGCTCGACTGCACAGGCTGAACATCATCGTCAGAAATTAAAGTAACTTCAGGCTCCGGTTTAAGCTCCTTTTGAGAAACAGGTTGCTTCTTTTTCTCAGCAGCTTTCTTAAAGTAGGAGGACGTGTCAATGCTTTCGAGATCCTCAAATTTCTGACGTTTCGGTTCGCGTTTGGGTGCTGCTTTCTTTGGCTGAGGGACAGCAGGCTTTACCTCTGCAACCTCAATCTCGTCTTCCGAGTCATCTATGGACCAAAAAAAAAAAAAAAAAAAAAATTAGAACTAAAGAAAAGACGCGTAAAAATTAGAATAAACTATACCTAATGCTCTTCTCTTCAAAGGTTTTTTCGCGGGGGCAGTCTCTTTCTTCGTCGATTCAGACTCTGCCTTCTTCTAATGATAGATCGTTAATAAAAATAAAATAAAAATAAAAATAAGTACTAAGACGCGTTTTTACCAACCTTTGCTGCCCGTGGAGCAAAAAAAGACCTAATGTCGCTGCTCATTATTGTCACTTAAGTTCCAGTAACAATTTAAGCAAGACTTATTGTGTCCTTTTGCAAAATGGCTCCGTTGATTTGAACTTCAAGAGAGGATGCGAAATGACTGGAGAAACTGAAAAGTTTTTGGTGGAAGAGAGAAAAGTAATAAAACAAAACACATGAATTGGGAAGGTCCAAATCTGCTATCAACTGCACTTTTGCTCCTAATTTTAGGAACACCTTTCACTATCTCTATCCTTCCTCCCTCTCTCTTGATACATTCATCATCGCCAACAGCAATTGACTATATATAGCATCATGGTGGAACCAGAAAAGGACACTTCTAGCTCTAATGGGAAAAGCGCAGCTACAATTGATCAAGCATTTTCCGTCTCTGAAAAATCTTATGCCGATCTGCTATCCCAGCTCACTGAAACCAAATCGTTACTTGCCAGCAAGGAGAAGATGCTGAAAGAATTACGAGAGCACTCTGATAAACAAATAAAGGAACACTTGCAAAATTATCAAACTGTCAAGGCCGATATGGAAAAGGCACTTTCAGATCTATCATTAATCAAAGACACTGCCCCTGAAGATAGTACGAAAGCCGCTAATGACGAGAAGGACGTTAAAATACAAGAACTTGAGCAAAAATTAGAGGCAGTAACTTTTGATAAGATAGCTGTTGATGCAAAATATGAAAACCTCTTGGGGAAATTGTCCGGGATTCGTACGACTCTGGGCGAAAGGCTGAAGACCGATGCAGCTGAATTGGCCCGATGCAAAGAAAAGGTGAAAACTCTTGAAAGCGACAACAAGATCTTGAATGATAACGTCAGTTCTCTCACTCAAAAAAATTTAGTATTGCAGTCGACGAACAAGAATCTCAACGAGTCAGTTGAATCATTGAAAAAGGACCTTGTCAAATCCGGAAAGGAGAGCGACGGACTATCTAAACAGCTAGATACATTGAAAAAGGAGTACTCCACGTTGGAGTCCAAGCACGATGAAACTTCCAGACTGACTAAGACTCTTAAGGTGGAACTTGAACGTGCTCAGCTCTACTCTAAAAATCTTGAGAACTCTTTGATGGAGGAACAGACCATCAAAGCTAGTCTTGAGAGCAAAATCCAAAGTTTAGAGGAGCTTGGGGCTTCGAATGTAAGTTATGAACAGGAATACATCAAAGAAAGAGATGCCGCCCAGGCAAAGTACGAGCAGGCACGGAAAAATTTGGAGGATAAGACGATATCTACAACAGTCACCATCAACAATCTGAACGACAAAATAGAGAATTTAAATACACTGCTGGCTGAACGTCAAAAAGAACTTGAAAATGACAACAGCAAGTTGAAAGAGCTGGATCATCTTAATCAAGAGCTGACTGACCTTAAAAAGGAGTTCAAGGAGAAGAATCTTCAGTTGGGAAAGCTAAGACATGACAATATCACTCTCAACGATCATTTATCAAAAGCGATGAAACTGATTCAAAAGACCTCACAAGGCGACACCGTTGACAAACAATTGGTGAGCAATATGCTTTTGTCCTTTCTGAGTTTGCCTAGGGCTGACAGTAAGCGGTTTGAAGTCCTTCAGTTGATTTCTAACTTCTTGTCTTGGGACGAGGAGCAGAAGGTGCAAGCCGGTCTGGCTAGAACTAGCGACAGTGGTGTCAATTCTACAATAATGTCGCCAATTACACCAGTTCGTCGGTCTTTTTCGACTCTTAGAGGATTTGGAGACGATTCCACGTACAGTAGCGGTAGCGGTAGAGAGGGCGGAGGCTTTCTCAACATGCTTGCAGACTACCTAGAGAGGGAGCGCAAGTAACATTTCATTCCATCGTTCATGCATTTTGATTTACTATATACACATAGGTTATTTACCAATACAGAAACTACTGAAAACAACGCCAAGAACCTCTTCGACGCCTACTCCCTGGCCAGTGATCTTTCCAATGCCCTCAGCGGCAAACCTGAGCTCTTCCGTAGCGATGACAACCTCAGTTTCATCGTCAATCGCTAGAAAACCTTCCAGTCCCGCCACAACTTCATTTTGGAGAATGTCTTTAGTACGCTGAGAGGCACCAATAGGATAACCTTGGCTGCTAGTGTCGATAGTCATGTTCTCAAAGTTGCTCACGAGTTTTTGAACAAGGTCCGTGATACCCTTTTCCGTGAGGCACGATACTGACAATATGTCATTTCTCGGAACTTGTAAAGTATTTGCATAAGCGGTTATAACATCTTCCAAAGAAACTGCGGAATCGACTAAATCTTCTTTATTTAGTGCGACAATAATTCGTTTGTTAAGATTTTGCAAGTCCTTGATCTCTGCTAGAACGTCGGGCGAAATAGACACGCTAGTTGGGTCTTGAGATAGAGGTAAAATACACAGGACAATGTCACTATTCTTAAACCGCTGTTTGGCGCGCTTCATACCTTCGAGCTCGATCTTGTAGTTGGGATCGTCAGTTGATTCTTTTACAACTAAACCACATTTACGAGAGACACTACGCAGCCCAGCCGTGTCTCCCAAAACTACTTTGTAGCCCGAGATATCCATAGAAAGCTCTAAAACATCTCTCGTAGTTCCAGGAACATCACTAACGATGGCAGCATCGCGCTCCGCAAGTCTGTTTAGTAGGTAAGATTTTCCAGCATTTGGTGGCCCGAGAAAATCAAGTCTAATGCCAGAAACAAGCAGCTCCGACCGTTTAATAACCTTGTAATGATCGTTAATCTCACCTAGTAGCTGATTTACTTTGCCTCGAGATTGGTCAAAAAGTTCTCTGGCTGAAGTGATATCAGAGTCTTCTGAAAAGTCTATTAATGCTGTTAATAGGGCCATAGTATCCACAATTTGCTTTCTCCAATCGTCGTACATTATTTTCATCCGCCCACTTGCAGGTGCCATTGCAGCCTTACGCTGGGTCTCTGTTTCCGCGTCAATAGAGTCCCTAATTCCCTCCACTTGGGTGAGATCGAGAACGCCATTTTGAAATGCGCGCTTGGAGAACTCGCCAGCCTCAGCGTATCGGACAAAATAGCCCTGTTCCGGGGCGTGAGTCTTCATAAGAGCATTTAAAACCGACTTGACAATAGCGTTACCTCCATGCAACTGCAGCTCAAGAATATCCTCTCCAGTATAAGATTTTGGTGACTGAAAATATAGAATCACTGCATGATCAAGAATGTTTGCCGTTGACTTTGGCAGGTTGGGTTCATAAATCGCTGAGTACGTGATAGATCTGGGCTTAGGTGCTTCCGAGCGCTTTGTAAGTTTTTTAAATATGTACTTACAGCTCGGACCTGTCACTCTGATTACTGCTATTGCCGACTTTCCAGGTGGTGTTGAAAGCGCGTAGATAGTTGGTGATTTGATCTCCGTATCACTATTGATTTCTAAAGAGCGACTAGGCCTGGTGTAACAAAACTTGTTTGCCAGAGTACAAGAAAAGCACCTCACTCCTGTTACATTGCGGGGCGAGACACGTAGAAGCCTGGATATCTGGCGGGCGGTCTGCCTGTACATGATGAACTATGAAGATCTATCATTGGAAGATTCAAGAGGTGGAAAAGATTTTTTTAAAAATTTAAATTTTTTTCAGACCTCACCTCTTTTCTTCTACAAGTCAGTCAGACCATCGACAAAATGCTCAACTCTGCTTTTCGTACCTCTGCTTTTAGGGCCGTTTCCAGACAGTCCTTCCGTTACTACAGCGCTGCTGCTGATGGCAATCCTCCTGTCATGGCCCAGATCCGTGATGGCCTCAAGGCTGCCATGAAGGCTGGCAACAATGTGGAGAAACTTGTTCTCAGAAACATTATTTCTGAGGTCAAGAACCGCAACATCAACGAGGCTGGCTCCGTTGGCACCGACCTGAAGTTTGTTGGCATGGTTCGCTCGCTGATTGCCACCCGTGAAAAGTCTATTGAGGAATACCAGGCCGCCAACCGCAGTGACCTTGTCGACAAGGAGGCTGCCGAGATTGAAATTTTGAAAAAATACGCTGGCCTTATCCCCGTGGCCAGCGATGCCGACATCGACGCCAAGGTCCAGTCCATTGTCGACTCTCTTCCAGAAGCCGACAGAAAGAGCATCAACAAGATTATGGGCAAGATTCCCTGGAAGGAGGTCGAGTCTTCCTGGAACTCCACCCGCAATTCTATTGCCAGTAGTGTTAAGCGAGTTGTCGGTGTCAGATCCTTTTCTACTTCTGCCAGAGCTTCCAACCACTCCAACCCTCTTGTAGGTAACTAAAGAACCCGTTATTTAAAAGGTATCTTTTTATTTTGTATATAGTTTTATTAATGATAAACAAATGCTCTTTGCGCTTTTTCTTCTTTTCTTTTTTTTCTTTTGCTCTAGGGACTACCAAGAAACAATGGCGCACCTCGCATTCCCAGACATCGACCAAACATGGGCGTGTCTCGTCGGTTTATTCCCGGGGTCAAACGCATTGTAGCGATTTCTTCGGCGAAAGGTGGAGTGGGAAAGTCCACCGTTTCGGCAAACGTCGCATTGGCATTATTCAACAAGGGCTTAAATGTTGGTATCCTCGACACTGACATTTTTGGTCCGTCAGTGCCCAAACTGTTCAATCTTTCAGGGGAACCCCTTCTTAACGATGGTGAGTGGTCTCGCGCCAGATCAGGCTATTGCTGCACTTGCTAACTTTCTACAGACGGGAAAATCGTACCATTGACAAATTACGGGGTCAAAACCATGTCTATGGGCTACTTGGTCGATCCAAACAAGGCAGTCGCGTGGCGCGGTCTACTGATCCAGAAGGCGCTTGAGCAGTTGCTTTTTGACGTTGAGTGGGGTGGAATCGATATCCTCGTTCTTGATATGCCGCCCGGCACTGGTGACGTTCAGCTGACGATCGCGCAGCAGGTGAACGTCGACGGCGCGGTTATTGTGTCTACGCCGCAGGACATGGCTCTTATCGACGCAGTTCGGGGAATCGAGCTGTACAATGTCGTCAAAGTACCAGTAAGTTATGAAATGCAGCTATGCCGCTGCCGATGCCCCTAGTTTCTTTTTTGGTATCATTATCTAGAACTTATCTAACGCATAGTAGGTGCTCGGAATGGTACAAAACATGAGCATGTTTGTATGCCCAAATTGTAAGCACGAGACACATATTTTCGGCACCGATGGAGCGATTAAAGAGGCCCAGCGTCGCAATCTGGATGTGCTGGGCAGTATCCCGCTTTCTGAAGATATCTGCCTTAGTGCGGACGCCGGAAAGCCGATTGTTGTGAGTGACCCGGAGGGTTACGCGGCACAAGTCTACGACGGAATTGCGGGCAAAATTATGGAAAAACTTGGACTGAAGGTGTCGTCATAGACGACAACAACATCTTGTTCCAATGTTTTGCGCGGGGGGGGGGGAGACACTCTGGTTTAGGAATGGACATGGCGGTTGTCTACTTGTGTCTGTGCTCGAAATTTCCTATTTATGCGTAGCTCGATGGCCAAAGAGGGATTTTTATCAATTTCCATATAGTCGTTTTATTTACTTTTTTTTTTTCATTGATATTTTGTTTGGAAAATTGTTGGCAGAGAGTTTGGAAGGAATATCTATACATTTTTCGTAATTGTCATTAAGGGCCTCATTGTTAACGTATTTATTTTCTCTGGAATCTGAAAAACAATGAATCTGCCTTTATCTCTCCTGTTTTTCTTTTCTTTCTTTTTTTCCATCTAGACTTATCTACCATGTTAAAAGCGCTGGGCCTTAATAAATCATCTTCTGCCACAGCAGAATCAAAGAACGCACGTACTCTATATCTCCTCGACGATGCTATCTCGCTCGAGTACGCACTGAGATCCATGGACCTTCTAATGGATGATCGCATGGACCAGATCCCAGCGCTTCTCCAGGATGGCAACTCGGCTTTTTTTAAGCTTGCCCAGGGTGTAATCAGCTTTATTGAGGCCACACTGGGCTTTGAGCCCGAGCAGATCAAAAAGGCAAACAATACGCTCTATGATGCGGAACAGGCTGCCTGGAAAGATCACCAGAAAGCGGTGCATAGTGGCGTATCGTCTTCCTCGCATTTTCCTCCGGGACTAGCCTACTCTGTTGCGTATGCAGAGGCTCAGCTTCTCAGCGCGGTGACACATTTCCTTTCGGAAAGTGTTATTGATAGCGCAAAGGCCCTATACAAATTGCGCAAGGCGTACCAGACTATTGTTGAGGTTAACAAGCAGTTCACCAGCAAGCAGTCACTCAAGTCTGTCAAGACCTCGTCTACCACTTCAAGTCATATGCTAAAACGCAAGTCTCACGCGACTGAATCAGGCCATGATTCTAGTGGAGGGCTCACCGCGGAGAGTCTTAAGGATTCTCAGATCAAGCAAAAACTTTTCAAGTTTTACAAGCTCCGTCTCGAGCGCCTTAAGCAAGACTGTAACGACGACATTATTAATGGTCTTATACAGGCTAACATCGAAGATCCTTCTATGAAGGCTGGCCAGGAGACTGTGGACGAGTATATTATTTCAGCGATAAATGCGTGTTTTGGTATTCTCCAGTTGGTGTTGTCTATTATCCCGCCAGGTATCGGCCGAGTTCTATCCATTGTAGGATTCCATGGAAGCGAGATTGATGGTTTAACTATGCTCTGGAAGGCCACCAGCACAATGAATATCCATGGTTCTATTGCGCTCTTAGCTTTATTCCAGTTCTACGACGGGCCAACGCAAGTTTCAGATATTAAGCTACCTGAAAAGGACCCATCTTCTTCGTCTTCGTCTGAAGAAAGCAGCAAAACTCTAATCGATGACAACGTTATTCCAGATCTTGATGATGTCAAGGACGTGAAGCGTAAACTCAAAAGCTCCTTAAGTAGAACGGCAAAACACTACTCGCGAGGCGCACTGTGGCAGCTGCAAGAGGGCCGGCTTAAGGCGTCGGAAGGCGATCTGATCACCGCCGTCGAAATCATGAACGACACGTCTAGAGGACCCATCAACCTCCGTCAAGTCGAGGGTCTGATGCTCTTTGACAAGACCATGTTCATGATTGCGCTGCATGATTTTGACCACTCTGCGGCAAATTTCCTGCGCCTTATCAAGATCAATTCGTGGTCTCACATGTTTTATACTTACCTTTCAGCTATGTGCCAGGTTGAAATCTACAGAGCGTACAAGGTCACAGACACAAAGAAGGCGCAGGAGGCCCGCGACATTGCCAAGAAGCTAATTTTAGAGGCTCCGGCGCATTTGGCCAAAAAGAAAGCTTTTTCCAAGCCCATGCCCTTTGATAAATTCGTGCTGCGCAAGCTTGATCAGTGGAAAGAAATTTCCAAGAAAAAGAATATTCACCTCGTTGACTCTATTGGTACGTCTCCAATCCATGAGGTAATCTATTTCTGGAATGGCTTTGGCCGGATGCCTATTGGTGACCTAGATATGGCACTGAAACTTCTTGGTTACACAGGGGCGAAGGATACTCCTTTCTCTGGCAACAATGCACTTATCATTGATGAGACGGACGACGAGTCATTGATCAGATACCTTCTTCAAAGTGTGGCATTGCGCTACCTGAAGCGTACTGAGGAAGGACTCGAGCTGCTACAGAAAAAGGTCATTCCCAAGATTTACACAGAGGCGCCGGAAAAGGGCCATTTTGCATCGGGGTTGTCACGGGTTAACTTTCTCAAGCGTCACAGAGACCCGTGGGTGGCGCCCAGTGCCATCTACGAAATGGCAGTTATGCATTGGACCCTTTCAGGCGCGAAGGAGGTGCATTTGGTCCGGGATTACCTAGAGCTCGCGAACTCGTGGGGCGACGACTATGAGCTCAGCACTAGAGTTGGGCTCAAGATTAAAAGCGCGCTAAGCAGATTAGACAGATTAGATGTATAGTTAGAGGATAATCTTTAATATAGAGTTGTTGTTTTTTTGTTTCATTCTTTGATCTTTCCAATTGACCTTAGTTTTTGCATTTCCTTTATACCATGTATCAAAAGCAGATCCATACAAGAATAAGAATCAAACGAAGATAAAAAGAACTGTCTAGTAAAAGAAAAAAAAAAATACAAGTTTCCAACTACATCCTTGCTGAGATAGTCACGTGAACTTATTTTCCTAGTATTCTGAGTATTTTCTGCTAAATCTTCTCCTTTCCATGTGCTGTCTCTTCATCAACCAAGCTCTCATCTTATTAATGTTAATGCCATTACCCAGTCGGCTGTCTTCGACAGTCCAAGTTGAAATTACATTTGAAAATCCAGTTGTTTTTGCGGGCCAACCAGTCAATGCCATAATCACGTTTAGAAACCCCAATGAGCCACCCCCTGCGCCGCTTGAGACCACGAATGCGAGCAGCCAGAAAGAGGACGGTGGACAGCAGGGCCAGCAGGATGATAGTGGAGAAAAATCCTTTGCTAATACGCCGACTAGAACGCGGTTTAGTCGGGCTATGTCGGCCGCGTCGACAACACCCCACATTGAAGCACACAACAATATTACAAAAGACCATCCTGGCCACTCGCCGTTAGCTTCGTCATTACCACCCCTTAGTATTCCGCCATCCCCGGGCTCATCAAATATCAGTGGTGCCAACAGTCCATTAGCGAGTCCGCTGCCAGTGATAAATCCGGTGGACACCTCATTTCTAAGCGATGATGATTCATCGAGTCCCTCAACCCCCACAACTCAACTTTCTTGGGAATCCCGATTATCGTCACATTTGCCCAATTCACTTCGCGACTTATATAGAGATTCAAACTCAAGCGCGCCAGAAATCAATAATAAAGGGCCGCTGCCGAGGCAATCTCCCTCTGGTAACTCGCTGTCGCCTATGGACAGTCCTTTATACATTGCAGCAGGGACATCACGATGGAGTTCGCGCAGCGGCCGGCCCATGCAGCACCAACTGACCCGATCCGGCTCGACGTATATACAATCACAAAAATTGGCCAAACTCACGCATGGTTTGCTTATGGGTTACGTTCAGCTGCAGGGCTACTATGTATTAGATGAGGAATTGATTAATACCGAGGAATTCGCGCACGTCAAAAATCAGGGCGTCGTTGTAGGCCCCAACGGTGGAATTGGTTACAAGGCTCAGAGCTCCGGCGGCTTGCTACAGGGGCTAGCGTCGGGACTGGGTAGCTTGCTGCAGATTCGCGACAGCGACAGTAACAGTTCCAGCGAAGGTCTGGGGCGCCGAGTATCTTTTGGCCGAAGCAGTAAAAGGTCGCGATATAGCAGCAGCAGACTCATTAACAGTAAAAACGACGCAATCCCTATTTTTTCTACCCCACAGAGCTTACTTTTTGTCGACTTGAAACTGAGTCCAGGCGAATTAAAGTCGTTTAGTTACAAGCTCGAACTCCCTCCATCTTTACCTCCAAGTTGCCGGGCCAAGTCAATCAGAATCCACTATAACCTGGTAATTGGAATACAGAAGCTGGACAGCCGAGGCAGGCCTCAGCCCAAGACTACCTTGGTTCCATTTAGAGTATTCCCCCATGTTGATAAGTACGGTCAGCAGTACACACATGATCTGCAAACGCCAATTGTGCTTCAGAAGGACCAAGCTTTAGTCGTGCAGCTGCCGTCAGACCGGTATCTGTCGCCAGAAAAGATTTTTAGTAAAGCTGTTGCTGACCATCCAGACCGTATAGAGGATGGCCGGGCCAGTTTTGTGTCACATGTCGAAGGCCTTTTTTCGGACGATCCAAATGTAAGGAATCAGTTGTTATCGCAGCAGATTGACTTGCAATCTGCACCAAAGAGCAGAAAGACAACACCCCAGGATAACATCGATTTTTTTTGCCGATACCATCATACATTTGATAACATCAAGCCGATGCGGTCACGGTTCGATATTGGCCGTGCAGGGCGACGGATTGCTACAGTGATTCTATCTAAGCCCGTTTACCGCGTGGGCGAGAACATTGTGTTTGTGGTTGAATATGCTAAAGCCGATTTAAAGTGCTTTCATATTACTGCAAGTCTCGAAACTGAAGAGTTTATTAGCCAGGATGTCCTGCGCAAACGCGAGGATCTTGTGGACATTACTAGGCGTGTCTACTCGCAGAGTACTATGTCAACGTACTCGCTAAGCAAAAGTACCTTTGAGTTTGCAATCCCCGCCACAGCTACGCCACAGTTCTCAACGTCATCCATCGCGCTCAAATGGAACCTGAAGCTGGATTTCATTACATCTCCCACGGACAGCAGCTCTGTGACTGCTGCTACAGCCACTAACAGTCACAGAACTATTGCCGACGACCACGAGGCAGTAAATGCGTCAGTGTCAAAACCGTCTACGGTTGCAGACGGTTATAATAATAACTCGCGGCGCGGCGGCAGCAGCAGCGCTAGCATGAGTAGTCGTCGCGCGTCGCACTACCGTCACCACTCAACCTCGAGTTTGTCTACTATTGCAACAACAACGGCCGCTGCGAGCACAAGAAACATTGAGTTCCCTGACGACCCGCGCTCAGCCATGCACGTGCTGCATTTCAACGACCAAGGTCTTATCGCCGGCACGAAGGAAACCATTGCGTGCGAGTCGTTCCACTGCAAAATTCCAATCATGGTGCTTCCAACAAACCAGGATATCAGTGCCCTTTTGGAACACACGGTGTCGGCTACGCGCGTGCTCAGTATGTAGAACCCTTAGGTATCTGATAAATGAATAATGTAACGCAAAATAAAAATGCATGTATAAGCTGCACCTGGGTGTAAATAGAAACCAGAAAAGTTGCGTCTATTTTACTGCCTAGATTGAAGAAAAAACTCTATATACAGGCACTTTAAAAGTTTTCATTAGAGAGTAATGGCAGGTTCTTGTCAAAAGTAAATTGAAAAGTAATGTAGTTTTATTTTTTTATTTTTTATATTATTGCGTATCATAACTCCCCTCATTCAGAAGACTTAAAAGAAGAATGTGTTGATCATGAGTTATTACACTGGTTTAATTTCATTTAATTTCATTTAATTGCATTTATTTTCATTTATTTTCATTTAATTTCATTTAATTTCATTTGTTTTTAATTGTTTTTGTTTTTTGCCGTGCAGTCTGGCGACGCCACATCCAATAAACTGCGCCACTAAAAAAGTTTGTTACGCGCAGCTTACCTAACCGTTACCCCAATTTGATTTAAACTGGCAGAGCTAAGAAGTGACAAGCCACAGTTTAAGTAGCCACAAAGGTCTACTCTGGTTTGGAGAGAACGATAGGGAACCAACTTCTTATTTACATTGCCGTTTATGTCGGCAAATGTTAATATTCAGTTATCTATCTTTTCGAAAGAAAAAAAAAAATTTACGGGAACATGGGTTATATAACTAAGACATTTGCAGTTTGTTTTCTTTTTCTTTTTTCACTTCAAGTAATATATTTTTCAATTTCTTTCGTTTGATATCAGCTAAACAGCAACTTTACTAGCGACAGCACTGTTAAAACAAGACTTAGATAGAGCCGTACCAGACACTCACGGACGGACTAGCTACGTTCACTATTACTTCACTATTATTACCATCATTTCCTTGTATATCCAGATACAATGCCGCCAGCACTCCAGACAGCCTCCATAATAACATTCTGCATAGCAGCGGTTCTTATTCTCGTTTGTCTGCGCATGTTTTTCCTAAAGCGCGCGCCCTTGAAGCGGCTATTCCAAGAGTTAAGGGCCAAGCATGATGCGCAGTATCGCGAGCGCCGGCAGCAACAACAGCAAGCAGATCTCGAAGAACAAGCAGCCGCAGCAGCAAGCGAGGCAAATAACCAGCAAACCACCCGCTTATGGTACGGACATCGCGTCACTGAAGTTGTCATGGGTGAGGGCCCCGCGCGGCGCTATTATTACTACCGTCACCACCAAGAGCCCACAAACGAGCCCGGGGTAAGAAGAAACCATGGTGATAATAAAGTTGTACTTACTGAGCGCGAGGTTGAGTTCTACTTCCCCGAAATTGAGTTCAAGAACCAGGAAAAAAGAGCAATCTATGTCTCTTTTGATGCCACAAACAAGGGTGAAAGTTGTAATAATAACGGTGATGACGATCTAACTACTCAAGTTAGCCTTGATGAAAAGAACAAGACCCTAGGCTCTGTCATAACAGTCTCGACTGACGGAACGGTGGTGGCTTGCCCTTGCACCAATAACGAAAAAATGGGCGATATTGTCGACGAAACGGCCGGGAAGGTCAGTAACAGCGAACAAATGGTCGAGACTGATAACACCTGCATTATTTGCCTGCAAGAAATGGCCGATATGGACTTGACACGAAGTATGCGGTGCTGCCGGAATGTCTTTCATGGCAAGTGCATTCTCGAGTGGTTTTCGAGTTACAAGGCTGTCTGTCCGCTATGTCGCTTTGACTACAGTACTCTGCATGATGAACATTAGATTTGAATACCCAGATGATTGAAGGTTGCATTTTCTATTCTGCTTTTGCAGTTCACTTTTTGGGTTTTTTTTTTTTTGTTTCCTCGTTTGTTTGTTTCTTTCTATTTATTTGGTTTGTCCTGGTTTATTTATTTCATTCTTGATGTTGTCTTTTTATTTCTTTATTAAATAGTATTTGGCTTTATATATGCTCTATTTTAATGAAAATTTTTTGAAGTTGATGAATAGATGTTGTTTAAGTTTTTTTCACGAGAGTGTTGGTTATGGTTTCTGGGCGGTTATCGGCTTTTACCATCTTTACTAAACCCCCATTTTTATCTGGTCAAGAAAGAATTAAGTCTGCAAAATAGTCTATAAAAGTGCTGCTATAACATTTTTGATCCATGTGACTGTAATTTACTGAATAATTCTTTTTATTTTAATTATTAGTGGTGGCTTTTTGTTTTTTTTGTTTCGAGCCATGGGAATATTTGACGTGGATTTATGGGTATTATTTGTGTCACCCAAGTTCTACATTCACGTTTTCATACTTGTCTTTCAATTGAAATGGTAAACCAAATCTGTCTCAGCACTTCAATATCAATCAAAAGGAAAACTTCAATATTTATGTACTCTAACTTCTTATTTCATTTCTATTTTTGCAACTACTTTTTTTATTTTTATTTTTATTTTTATTTTTATTTTTATTTTTATTTTTATTTTTATT
>JAKUCA010000353.1:0-16280 GCA_030567025.1 Geotrichum europaeum
GGCGGTACGAGAGAGACGTTGAGCAACTCAGATCTCGCTCTGGTACGAGGCAAAAATGCTGGGAATAGGGAGGAAGTAGGTGACTGTATAATCCATATTAATCGGTATAAGGAGCTAAGTAAGCGAGAATAAAAACAGATTACATACATACATACATCTTCTTTATTCAAACAAAGATAGTCTTTTCAAACTCTATTTTGAGACGAGAAATCAACTCAATGCACACTGGTGTGCCTCAGAAGAAATACAAATAGACACTGGTGTGTCTTAGAAGGAATACAAATGGACTTAAGACACACTATGAACATAAAGAACGTAATGGTAAATAGGATGTAACCATCAAATAAAAAACCCTTCTAATATAAAGTAAAACTCAATAGAAAATGTTGTTGCTTGAAAGGATTTCAGAGAATGATGATACGACGGCGCATTCTTACTCATGCAGACAGAGAAGTTCAACAAGAAGTACTTAAACCTCTTATTTTCCCTAGAGCTTCCCTGGAAAAAAGAGAAACAAGAGGTAAACATCACATCATTCACGACAAAGACTCCTAGCCCATCTTTAAAAACCCTGAAAACCTGTTATAGCAACAGTAACCAAATATTCAGCACTCGTACACAAGCTCCTCAGTGTAACACCACGCCTGAACAAGATTACAACTAAGCCTGACAAACAAGCAAACAAAGCGAGTGTACTAATACACAATTTGAGTACTTCTTCGTCAGAGGTAAAACCAAGAGAAAGCCTTTACTAATGCGAACCTGATCCAATAGAGGGTTTGCTGAAACGTGAGGCAAGAGTTACCGTAATGTGGTAAGCGTTTATTGTCGCCTAAACCTGGACTTCCCACAACTTTCTACAAGATCACCTATCCTTCTCTTTTCTGTAAGTTGTGACTCTTAACGACGGGTTCTAAAAAACAATAATGCTAACACAAAACCATAGTAAAACAAACTTAAGATTTCGAAATAACCTCTTATCTCTGTACCCAAGCTTTGTAATCTCGTGGATTTAATCCCTTCACGTGACAATATGCTAAAGTCTCTGCAACGTGAATTCAATTTATTTCAGGTTTCTTTGTTCACTAACATTGTTCTAAGTAAAAATCGCACCTTTGACAATATCTTGATTAAATTAAAGCTTAACTCGTCTAAAATTCAATTTTTTTTTATTAAGAGGTTGAATAAGAGTAATTGTAACTATTTGTAATCTTAAAGACTTAGGTCATGAATAAAACTTTGTCCATAAATAGGACAATGTTCATAAAAAAGACTTTAGCAACAAATAAGACTTTGAGCTTAGTAGTTATAAACTCTATGTTAATTCAATATAAGTATCATTTCAAGTCCAAGGCGATCAAGAACCGGTGGGGACCGACGCCGACACTAGAGTTACGGTTACGGACTCATTCAAGATACCTCCTCCAAAAAAAAAAAAAAGAATCATGACCCATTAGTCCGAAGCCTGCATTTTAATCAAATATCAATTTGGTTTCTTTATCATTCACACACTAGCTCGGGCGTTGAATTTATTATAAAAAGTTGAATTGCCTAGCAAAGTCAAGGATTTTAAAATCCTAATATTGTAAATTATCGCCAGAATCTAATTGCCAAAAAAAGGATGCTTATTGATTCATTGTAAAGAAAGGCCAAGTTTTAACCCAGATAACAATTGAATACTAACTCTGTGTTTCACAGTATTCACTTAACGTGATCTTTGGCAACTAAACAAAAACACATATAGATTTATAGGACAGTTTCCATTGTTTTTTTTGTTGATTCATCCGGGGAATAGATCACAAAAAAAAAGGCAATCCTTGATAAGGTACTGTTTTATACTAGATCTACAAAAAAAGTAGTTTACTTTATAATCTTTTAAAATATAAACAGTGAATGATACTGTTCAGAATTTTTTTTTTAAACAAATTTACTTTAGCAATTTACATGACGTGGATTCAAAGTCAAGTTAGAAAAAATAAATTCTGGCTTTAAATACCATGTAAGCATTATTAACATCATCGTGTTTGTCAGTGATAATCACCACTAATATGGGTCCACTTCGAGAAAATATACTTAAGTTAGCAGCCAAGTCTTTTTCATTTTAATAAGCTTTGCTTGAATACACTCGTGGTTAGAACAATATTGCGATAACTAAGCATTTTCTTGCTAACATAATGAGTTCATAACAATTTATAGAATAATTAATACATTAAAAAAGAAAAAAAATCTATTATCATCATTATAATCACCAATGGACTCCTCCCCAAAGATCAAACACAAGTCAAGATTAAAAAAAATCAAACAAAAAACAAAACAAAACACAAGGCACGCAAGAACTAGAAAAGAATATCAAAAATAAAAGTGTACACCTAAAGAAATAAACGAGTATTCTTTTCAATAGGTTGGATGCCTAGTCCAGGTAGATGGAGCTGGAGCTATGGTTGTTTTTGTAGGACGCTATGCACTCGAGCAAGCACATTAGGATATTTGCAATAACGACAAACACCACAACAGAACTGCTAAAGCCGGGAATTAACCGCAAGCCAAGCCACACTAAAAATGTAACCGCATTTGATGCCACAAGAACGTGGGGCAGACGATTCCACACTACCATTTTTGCTTGTGACAGCTTTTGTAATTCTAAACGTGATAATTTTTGAAACTCTTCATTCAAGTCCTCTTCATATGCAGGGTTTAGGAAGTGAGCAAGCATGGCTGAAAAAAGACCTCGGAAAAGAGTGTAGTGGACCCCCTTGACGATCCAACCTTCTAGGAGCAAACGCACAAAAATGTCAAAAAAATCGGCATCGTTCAAGTTGCCTGTGGCGGTAAAGCCAATGTTGCGTGATAGTGCTACTTGTTTGATTGTGGTGAAGACCATAGCCGGAAACGCCTTAAGCTTTTGCTCTAAATTAAGAAGCTGCCACCACGATGGGAAACAGATGAATGCAACAATCCAAATCTCAGCCATAAAAAGTAGCGCAAACGCAGAACTGACGGCAACTTGTTGGTAAGTGCACCGGGCTGTACACAGTAGACTCCTCCGGCGCGGAATGACGTTAGCATTGTTTTCGTTCATCCTTTTTTTTTCATTCCCATGATAATATACTGCAGAAATGTTAGATTTAGTAGAGATGGTATTGATATTAACGCTGCTGCCATTGCTGAGATCAATGTCAGCGTAGCTCATGAGCGTCGGGTGAAGGCACGACCTGACTGACGCAAAGTGGCTTTGCCATACCCACAGTGCAAACACCATGTAAAGAGCACCAAGCACTGACATAACTATACATTGATCTGACACAACGCTGTCAATAAATATTAGCCAATTCTCTGGTATCTCCATGATTTGTCCTTTCTTCAGTAACCACACTAAAAATGGAAAAAAAAAAGCTGAAAGAAAGGAAAACGGCTCTTAATAAATAGTTTAAAACAACTACTAAAATATTATTATCTTTAACAACCTTTAAGCTCGTGTTACAAAACTGAGTATCTGGTACTGTTGTTGATGTTTTCGTCTTTTTCTCTGTTGATACTTGGCGGGGTACGTGGCTCTTGTCTAAATAAGCCTGGAGCTGCCGATGAATAGAGTAAACAAAAGAAAAAAAATGATACCAAGAAAGCACTCGTGAATAGTAGTCGATAGGAGTATAAAACAGAGAAGAGTAACAAGAAAAAAGATAATAAATCAGATGCAAAAGGTAAAAAAAAAAAAAAAAAAAAAAAAAAAATGAAAATTTGAGCAAGATGGACTCTATATATCTACGAATGTATCAATTTCAAGACATCTGCAGAGAAAGCATAACGACATTACGTTGGTGGTTATTATTTCATACCCTTTGAAGTATATTTTGGAGTCTTACCACACCCACTTTTCCCGTCAAGCCCAATCAAATGCTTTTGCTTATTGTAAACCGTTTCATTACCTATAGAATTAATATACATTTTTATGTGCTTGATGTAGAGAGCTTACGTACTAGAGAGCTTACGTACTTTAAAGCAACAAACCGGAGCAATTTTTGCAACAAAATAGAGACCTTCCATGCTTACACCAGCCCTTTTTTTTTTTTTGTTCTCTCATTCCACATGCCTAAATACAAAAGTTCTGTGCCACAGCGAAGACATTACAATAGTGATGGTATTATAAGTTTGATATACTGATAAAGTCCAAAATGCCAGTAGAATGTAAAAAAAAATATGAATGGAATTGGCTACATACGTATGTCCGATTCGACTTTTAGAAACTTTTTTTTTTTTGTTTGTGTCTCGATTAATTAACCGGCCTTCGGGACCCCAAACTACAAGTTTTTTTTTCCAGTAAAAACCCTGCGCGGCACCAGCAGCCTCCAACCTTGAATCCTAATCCGCCTGAGGTTTCGCGCAATGGTATCACAGAAATCATAACAGTGATTTGAGAGCAGGCCCGGTAATGCAATTTTTACTAGCTCACCGAGACATTGGAAAAACACAAGTTGCTGTTAATCACGGCCGAGTAGACACATTCAAGTAACTTGTAAACCTTAAGCGTAAAAAGAACACCAACTTTACCAATATTGTACTGTATATACCTTGTTTCTTTGGCCGATTGCATCCAATTGCAACACTCTACACTATCATACCAAATAAGCCATTTTTCCATTTCGTTTTTATTTATATGATAAATTCATAGCTAATAGCTTTGTAAGAGTAAAAAAAAGAGAGAGTTCCTAAAATGATTCATTCGCTGCGCTCAATTCTTGATAAAGATAGCTCGCTCAGTGTGTACGCGACGCGGGGCACGGTTCATATGATCCAGACCAAGCATCAGTTCAGGATCGCTAGCAAACTGATCATAAAGCACCTCAGTTTCATCATCAACATAAGGCGATCCCTGACGCTCGTCGTAATGTTGAACATCGACAATGGCAAACTTGATTCGCTCAAAGAGTTTGTCAAACATACCCAGCTTCTTCTGCAATCGCATCTTAGTCTCACGGAAAGGCTCACCAGGTTTAAGCAGGAACTGGAAGGGTACGCCATGAGTACTGGTGGGGTCCTTGTGGAACTGGTAGACTTTAATGACAATGCCTTCGCTCAGGTCTAAGCCATTTTCGACCCATTTCTGCTCTTCACTACTAAGAACTTGCGCATAGAGAGTACTGTGCTTAACTACTTCCGCAACGGGGGTGGCCAGTGATACCTCCTGCGAAAACAAGTGGTTGGAAGAAACCCAAAAATGGAGCTTGCTCAGATCTTCAGAGCTAAGCTTGATCTTCGACTCAAAGTAAGGAAGAAGGTCTTGAACCTTGCCTGTCTGTGGAAGAAGCACTTCATGGCGATGCTCTTGGAAAATACCATCAGTCAAGTAAATAAACCTAACCAGCTGCTTGGTCTCGTACTCCTTCAAACTCATGGGAAGTACATCGTACAAAATAACATGAGGTGATACACCATGAAACGAGGCGATCATATGAGACACAATAGTCTTACGTTTAATAACATTTTTGACCGTTCCGTTTGGATTGGTAACGAAAAACTGCAAATGGGTAGGGTCGACATTTAGCTTTTCACCCACAATGGCCGAAACATGATCATACTCATCGCTGGCGCTTAACCAAACGTCAACATCGGGAGTAGGAGAGTTGTCATTCTCATCATTGAATCCCTCGTGGTCAACGCGGCGTCTAAAAACAATGTGTAATCGTTTGAGTAAAAAGTTGTAGTAGTCAGTCGCATTCTTGTATCCACCAACGGGAAGAGAAGAAAGATCAGGTTCAATTTTTTCAACACACATGATGTCGCCATCACCAATTCTTGCCTGTTCAAACGTCTCCTCAATATCAGTCTCTTCGATAAAGTTGGGTTTAACCTCTTCGAGTAATCTTATCTTGGTATCAGCATCCCATCCAAGAGCTTTTAGAACATCAGGAATTAGAGATTTGACCTTCTGATTGGCTCGACCAACCCAAGTCATGAAGCCGTGTACACTCTGAGTAGAAGGGTCGAATACCTTAATAAACAACAGAATTCGAGGACCAAGCTCGAGATCGTTGTCGATCCAAGGAATTAACTCTCCGCTTGTTGGATCGACATCAGCAATGTCCAAATAAAGGTTAATTTCCGCTCTGACCTTTATATTCTTAGCAAAAATCTGTTCGAGAGACAAAGTGGACGAAGTGTCAATAAGTTCACCGGGTCTTTTAGTTTTATTGTCTCTCTCGCCGACCTTCCACAGACGCAATCTTTCAGGATAAGGATAGTTGATGGACTTAGCAATCTGATCAATAAATTCTGCAGGAGTCAACGACCTCTTAGCTTTATAAACCACAGCATGCGCTTCTGGCGACTGATCTTCCAAGCCAGGTTCCTGCTTCCAGATAGCCAGATCAAAAAAGTTGAGTTTTTTGAATTGTTCGATAGATGAGACCTTCATGGACATATAAAGATGCTGCTCCTCACGCTCCCGGCGGGCATTTTCCTCCTCTTCAATCTCTGCTTTGACTCTTTCCATGATATGCTGGGGAATCTTATCATCAAACAAAATCTCATCGACCCGAGACTTGCGAATGTAAACAAGCATGTAGGCGCTGGTATGACGTTTGTAAGAGGGCGAAATATTCGAAACCCGCGACTTGGCAAGATCCGAGGCCAACAAGTCACCACCAAAATTGTCTTCCAAAACTTCTTTCATTGTAGCTTTAGTGACCAGTTCGTCGTCAAACTTGTACCAATGACAGTCCTTCTTAGGCTTAATTAGCGCATAGTAGTGGCCAATATTCAAATCACCACAGTGTACCAACACGCCATGTAAAGCATACTCACATGATTCTTCAGGGATAATTGACTCATCTAAATATGGCGTAAGATCAATTTCAATGGGGAATTCGTATCTATCGTTGATCTTGACCATTTGCTCGCGAATAAAGTCAAAGTCGTAGCGTTTAAGTTGCAGATGTAGCACCGGTGGGAAGGAGGTGAAGACAACACCCTTTTTCGCGTCCTGGAGACCAAAACCGGTCGCCTGGTACTGGTTTTCACCATCAAGGGTCTCAACCTGTACATAATCCTTGAAAGAGTCTTCCAGGTTTTTCATGCCTTTGACATTCAGCTGAATGTCCCAGTAGTCCTCAATTCTGGAGCTTTCAAAGTCAACGTCGACGCATTTGATATAACTTTTCATCTGACCGACAAAAATTTTGTTAAGCATGCCCTCCACATTGGTGCCCTTCATTTTGCCTTCTAGGTTGTCCATCAAAACTCTGTTGAGTTCTTGAACGTCATGTTGTGTGAAAGCATCACCCGAGTCCCAACCAAACGACTTGGTCAGTTTGCGAGTGTCAACCCCGTCAGAAGATGTATTGAGTTGGAAAAACAGACGCTGCAGGGCTGCAGGGACCTTATCTGGTTCGTCCTCCGTTGGAATACCCATTACAGCGTGTCTAAACGCAGTTGTAAAATATAGTGACTGTAGTAATGAGTTCATATAACAAGTGGCACCTTGATTTCTGATGCCGGAAAAGCCGGTCTCCTTTTTTGAGTTGTAGTTTCTAAAGCTGTGCCATAAAACACCGGTAACATCCTTTACAATCTTGACGTAGATAGAGATGTTGACCTTATTGTTTTCGATCATGGCATGGTCTGACGTAGCAGACTTGTTGTATAGATTTCGAAGTTCGTAAAACTGTGAGAATCCCCAGTCAGACTCCTCGGCCTCGAATCGATGATGAGCCTTGTTCTCTTTCCAGACACTCGGCTCGTCGGGATTCCACATCACGATACCAAATTGCGCGCAGCAGGTCCAATGAGGAGCATCCTTATCGGGATTTGCAGGATCTTGACCTTTCGGGCCACAGGCCAAGTAGACTGAAACTGAATTGAATTTGTTGCCCCTGGGGAAAAGAAATATTTTCCAACTGTAGTCACCGCCATCGAACGCAGGACTGTACAATTTGTCGGGCAAAGAATCCCAAGCCTCAATTTCCCAGGTATGGTGAAATTGGAGCTCGGTTTCAATTTCGTCGTCGTCAAACGGAGGCAGCAATTTGCTGGCCATGAATTGAGCTAAAAAAAAAAAATCTGGTTAGCATGAAAACACGAAAAGACGAAGTATGAAAAGGGCGAGAATTCCAAGAGCAGGAGCGCTACAAGGTAGCAAAATGTAGAATACTTACAATCAGAGGCAAGGTTAACCACGGGAGTAGTGGTTTCTGCTAGATCCGTGGGCTCTGTCATTTGTATATCTCCTGAATTGAGCTTTAAAGAGGCGATTAAACTGTGTTAGTAATTCGGTGTCAGTAATTTAATGACATCAACTAAAGGAAGTCACAGAAGAGAAATTGCAAAGTGGCAAAGGTGCCGAGAGGCCAAGAATGGAGTATAGATAGCCTTTAATTGTGACAATTTTCAACATACCGTATTCTAAGAAAAGGCGGGAATTGCAGGGTGTTGCGTTCTGTTCTAAAAAGCAACTTGTAAGAATGAATTAAAAAGTTGGTGGTAGAGGAGAGGAAAAAAAAATGTGAAGGGAAAAGCCAAATGGTGAAAAGGGAAATGTACGGTTCCGGTTGTAGCTCTGAACATACAAAATTTACGAAAAACCTCAGCCCTCTCAGGCACACCTTAAAAAAGACGCGCAATTGAGAAAGTGTTAGAAGCGGTCTTTAAGATCTCGATGACAGTTTCGAACAAATTAGCCACTAGATGGTAAATATCTAAATATTACGGACCAAAGCCTTTTGGGCGTTCTGGGATCTGGGGATCTACTTGACACTCCAAGCATGAGCAACTTCTGAGTTTACTTCATGGGTTACAATTTGCAGAAGAGAGGGAAAATAGTCTCCAAACAGGGCATGGTGGACACATGGGCATTCAAAAAACTCTTCCAGTCTTTCCAAATAGCCACTGGTGTTTTTTTTTTTTTTTTTTGACTTAGCTGAAATCACCCAATTCCCATTCACTAGACAATAAGCTCATCATGGTTAAGACTATAATTAGTGGCTTCTCTAACAATTCATGACAATAGATAAAAAATTATAAATATTGAAAACTTGATAGTCTTGTACGCTATATTATATACATAAAACCAAACAAACATTAGTAAAATTAAAGTATCATTATACTTAGAGACTCTTCAAAATAGCCTCGCGCTCAGAGGCACTAAGCTGCTTCAGCGCCTGCGAGAGTCCAGCAATAGCTTGATCTCTGTTGTTGCGCACAAAAGAAATCAAATACTGGGCGGCAGAGTCCTTCTTCAACTGGGCCACCTTGACAGCCATCTCTTTATGAGATTCCTCCAAGTACTTGGCAATGGCCATATCGTCGTCAAAGTCGTGAGCACTGTTGTACCAGGATTTGAGACGGGCGACGCGTTCCAAGCGAGAGGAGTTAGGAAGAGCCTCACCGATACGTTTGATGAGGTACTCTTCATTTAACCGACGACGAATACGCCAGAAAAAGAAACGTCTGGAATCCTGCCACTTGAGAGCCTTTCTGATAGTGCCCTTGGCCTCCATACGGCCTACTCTGTCATGTAGATCGGCAAACTGAACAGAGATTTGCTGGTAGACAGGCAACAACAGTTTTTCACGCTCATTGAGCTGGGCACGAAGCTCAGCAACTTCCTTATCACTAAGAGACTTCTCCTCCTCAATCTTGCGGGAAAGCTCCTTGTAAGTAGGATCAAGGCGTCGCATGGCAGCAACAAGCTTATCTTTGCGGAATTTGATGCCAACCATACCTTCAGGTTCCAAGACACCGGCACGCGATTCCTCGTCGGCATACATTTCCATCATATCAGAGTTGATGGTGGGGTCAACAACAACCCAGGAACCACCGCGAAGCTCACCAGTAGGAGGAATGTACGTCAAAATAGGCTGCTTGTAGTTGACTAAGGCGTCAACAATAAAAGAACCGTACTTGAGGACCTCATTGTACATATCTCTCTGACCACCAGAGAAACCTCTCCAGTTAGCAAGGATCATCAAAGGGAGTTGCTCACCAAGGTTAAAATCATTGATAGCCTGAGCAGTCTTGAACGCAGAGTTGGGGTACCAAACTTGACCTGCCTCCTGTACATTGACTTCAGTAGAGTCGGGATTGGCAGGATCTGCAGGAACAACATTCTCAACTAATCGAGTCTCAACACCAATTACACCAAAGGGGATGCCACCGAGACGCGCACGGCCAACAACAACTCCACGAGCCCAGCCACTAAGGGTCTCCATAAAAGAGTCCTTGTCAAACAGACCGTGCTCAAAGCCGTTTTCAGTCTCGCGACCAGCAATCAACCAACGAACATCGTAAGGCTCGTTACGAGTAGGGCTGTATTCAACATCACGGTCCCACTTATCACCAGTTTCCAAAACAGGAACTGGTAAGTTGCGTTGAGCAGGGATGTAAGAAAGCCATTCGATAATCTTCTGAACACCCTCAAAATCATTGTTGGCAGTCAAATGAGAAACACCATTCTTGTACATGATCTGAGTACCACCGAGCTGCAAGTTAGAGGAGTAGACCTCACGGCCCAACAGCTTGTTGATGGCAGGAGCACCGGTCAAGATAATAGGCTGACCTTCGATTTGAATAGCTCTTTGGCCAAGACGGACCAGGTAGGCACCAATACCTACAGATCTGCAAGTGACCAATGTGATAGTAAAAATGTCCTTGTAGGCACGAGAAGTGGCACCAGCAATAAGACCAGATCCCTTCAGACATTCAACACCGAGGCCGTCTTGAGCACCAACAATGGTAACAATCTTGTGACGTTCCTCACCATCCTCGACAATGCGCTCCGTAATGACGGAATCCTTTTTGCCAGACTTAACCAGAGCATCCAGAGTCTCGGAAGTTAAGTACAAGTATTGGAAACCCTTAGAGGGATCTGTGGCATCGTTCCATGCGACAGAAAACAAAGGAAGAAGCTCTTCAGCAATACCAATACGAGCACCGGAGTTAGCAGAAAGATAAATTCTGGGGATACCCTCCTTTCTAGCAAGTTCAGTAACCTTGTTGAAGAACAAGTCTTCTTGAGGACCAAAGGAGCCAATCTGGAAAGTAATATCATTGGCAATAACAACAAACTGTCTGCCACGAGGATACTCAGGAGTCTTTACAGAGAGCTTCCAAGCAACCATACCGCAAGTGTTGGTACCAGGCTCGCGCTCAATCTCTGAAAGCTCACCGGATTGATCAATAATGAGCTCACGAGTAGCAAAGAAGTCCTCAGGAGCACGAAGCTTGGGAAACTTCTTCCAGGAAGCAAGAACAGCTTGACGGAACAAATCAGGAAAGTCATAACAGTAAGTGGTGCCCATAAGATGGGCCTTGTATCTCTTAGGTTGCAAAAACTCCTTAGTAGGGTAGGGTGTGTTGATAGATCTCAAGTGCATGTTACCAGGCTTGCCGAGGGATTTGAAGATCCACTCACCCTTGTCGTTCTGGACTTCAGCGTAGAGATCACAAGTGACGACAAAACCAGAAACGTTGTTAATCAGAGCACGTAAGGGGTAAGTGTTGCCAGTCTCAGGCTCGCTAATAACAATCCGGATTTCAGCACCAGTAACACGAAGTCTCCACAGACGACGACCAAATCTCTCCAAAAAGCCACCAAAGGCATTTTCGACCTCTTGGGGCTCGAGAGGGAAAACAGCAGAAAAGTTAATAAAGATATGATTTAAATCCGAATTTGAGGTACCAATAACCTCGAGAGCATCAAGAATGTCAGTCATGAGTCTGTTGGCCTCAGAAATAAGGTATTCAGAAGTAGAAATATCCTCGCGCAGCTTGCCAGCACGAACGATACCTCTGGTAAAATAACGTTTGTCAGTGGGTGCATCCTTGCCAGTAGCCTCGTAAACATGAATGTTTCTGTTATCAGTGAACATAGGCTTGATGTTAAAGTTTGACAGACGTCCAAGTTCAAGCTGGAAGGCGAGGGCAGGCTCAACATGACGAATCGTCTTGTCTTCTTGATATTCAGGACCACGGAAGGTAAAGTACTTAGGATAGTTACCGACCTTCTGAGAGATAAGAAAAGTCAGGCGTCTGACAGAAGTAGCGTGAAGCTCCTCTTTAAACTCCTCAACAATCTCAACAAGATGCTGTAGAATGGTGTCATCAGTGGCCTCAGGGTCAACAGAGTAAACCATAACATTACAAGTATTGAGAAGACCCTTGCTAGCAGGGCTAGGAGTAGGACGACGCATCTGAGAAAGATAGCTAGTGCTAGCACCAAACTCAATACCACCACCGGAACGGGGCAGGCGCTCCAAAGCGTTAGAAAGAGCCTCTTCAATATCTTCTAGATCGGCAGAAGAAGTAATAACTCCAGATCTAAGATCATCAGAAGCGTTCTTGTCAGACATAAAGCCCAAATCAGAAACAGAGAGAACTCTAGGAACATCTTTAGTAGTGGGAGAGGCGGGGGGCATAGAACCAAAGTTAAAAGCAGCATGGGCCAAAGAAGGAAGCTTAAACTTCCAAGAAATGACAGGAGAAGATGATTCTTGGTAATAAGAAACCTCAGAGACATTGTACGCACGCAAAGCACGGCGAACGTAGAGCTCAAGAGCAGCTAAGCCGACATAAGAATCAGAATGACCAAAAAATTGAGGCAAGACATCAAAAACAAGATATTTAGAGTCGATGACTTCACGCAAAACGGCAAGGTTGGGAGTGCGACGATCGTAGCCAATCTCACCGTAAGAGGATTCCACAACTGAAGATCTCAAGATGTGCTCAAGCTGATCAGAGCGCTCCTTAAGAGAAGGAAGAGCACATTGAATCAAAATTTCTCTAGCTCTAAGAACAACCTTGGCGGTGGAACGGGACTCAAGCTCGACAATATTCTTGAGAACAGGGCGCAGGTACTTGACAAGGGCAACAGGCGAGGCTTTAGAAGGTTGGTACTCATTGAAAATGGCAAGAATGAGATTATTCTTAGCACCAACACGGCTATGAGAAAGAATAGTCAGCACGACCTTATCAAGGTCATCCTTGCTCTCGTCACGCAAACGAAGAATGACATCTTCATCACGAAGATTGGGCTGAGAAAACAGTTTTTCAACGTCGTAGTACTCGGTAAGAAGGTTAGCAAAAAAAGAGTATTCATGGCCTACAAGACCTTCCGTATAGAGTTTGCAAATTGAAACCAACGGCTCAATGACTTGACTGAAAATCAATGCATCTGAGGGAGAAGAGGTAGGAACAAATTTCTCAAAAGTCTTGAGCAGTTGCTTAGCCGGAAACTCAGCCTTGCGAGCCTTAGCCCTGTCAACGATGTGAGCCAGTTGGATATCGAGTTTTTGGGAAATACGAGAGTGGAGAGCAGAGGCTTGCTGGTTCCACTCAGAGTAAGGCAGATCTGGGTTTCTCAAAACTTCGATCAGTTCCTTCAAACTACTGGCAAGTAGAACTTGATTATCAAAACCAGAGAGAATGTTCTTTAAAATTGAGACTAAAACATTAAATCTTTGGAAAGGCTTATTGCCAATGATTTTGGGTGGACCATATTCAGGCAATTGACCTTCAAAAGGCTTGGCAAGTTTGACCTTAGAAGGATCGTCCAGAGCTAGAATAGCCAGAATGTCACCTGCTTCGAGAGTAGATCCGGGCTGCTTAATGGGTTGAACAATACCATCTTCCTGTGCAAGCAAAGGCATGTACATTTTCATCACCTCGACTTCGGCGTAGGGCTGACCAGCCTTGACATGCTCACCATTTTCAACAAGAAATTTAACGAGCTTACCAGGAGAGGGAGTGCGCAGCTGTGTGGGGTCACTCTCAATTTCAAGTAGACAAGTCTTGGAGTCTACAGAAAGACGAGTAGCACCAACTTCCTCTTTCCAGTAGACATTATGAGACTTACCGTCAAGAGAAATGAGGAGACCGCCATCAGAAAGAGCCCGGGCGCCAACAATGACCTTGGAGCCATTGATGAAAAGAGTGTAGGCATCAATGGAAGAGCGCGTCACTGTGAACTTATAACGGTGACCCTCGTAAATGAAATCAACGGGGAAAATAGACTTGAGAGTATCTTTAGAAGGAGCCTGGCCCCTCTCAAGGTTAAGTTTGCACTCGTTAAAGTTGGATTCAGAAGCAACATGGGCCTTAGTAACAGCACCACATATAACAGCCAGGAAGGTATCGGGACGCTCAGAAGTGAGCTTTTTGGAAATAAGTTCATCGAGCCAGCCAGTGGTGATGGTATTTTGCTCAAAAGCGGGAGTTTCAAGAAGTTTGATCAAGTACTCGACAGTAGTACGAAAATCACCACGAATAGACAGTTCCTTTAAAGCAACAATCATATGTTGACGAGAAGCAGTTCTATTTTCACCAAAGGCAAAAATGTGACCGAATTGAGAATCAGAAAAGGAGTGAATACCACCCTGGTTACCAACAGAGAAGTAGCCCCAGACATTTGAACTCGATCTAAAATTGAGCTCATGCATCATACCAGAAGAAGGTTTGAAGCCCTCACCAGGGTCTTCGGAAGTAATACGACACGCGGTCGTATGGCCCTTGGGAACAGGCCGTCTTTGAGTCTTGAGAGAATCTTCCGAGGAAAAATCGAAATCAATGGGAGTTGAGGTGTGAGGATCAACGCCGTAGAAAAGACGAATATCACGAATTCTGTGGAGAGGAATACCCATAGCAATTTGAAGCTGAGCCGCAGGGAGATTGACACCAGTAGCCATTTCAGTTGTTGGATGTTCAACTTGGAGACGGGGATTTAATTCTAGAAAGTAAAACTTATCTTCTTCGTGCGAGTAGAGATATTCAACAGTACCAGCTGAGACGTAACCAACAAGCTTACCAAGTCTGACAGCAGCTTTTTCCATGGCGGTGAAAGTCGTAGGGTTTGCAATAGTGACAGGTGCCTCTTCAATAATCTTTTGGTGACGTCTTTGAACTGAACAGTCACGACCGAAAAGAGATATGTTGTTGCCATATTGATCCGCAAGAAGCTGAACTTCTAAATGTCTAGCGTTACCAGCCAGCTGCATGATAAAAATGGGAGAGCCAGGGATCTCACCCTCGACCTGCTTGTAAAGTGAAATGAAGTTTTCAGGACTTTCGACCTTACGAATGCCCTTACCACCACCACCTTCAGAGGCCTTGATCATGACTGGAAAGCCCACCTTTTTCGCCTTTTCTAAACCGTCTTCTGGCGAAATACAGCAGCCTAATTGATAGGTATCGTCGGAGATGGAAACGAGACCAGTCTTGTTGTCAACCACGACTTGATCGACACCAGTACCAGACCAGGGAATACATGGAACCTTAGCGTGTTGAGCGACAATAGTTGAAGAGATCTTGTCTCCAAGAGATCTCATGGCAGATCCGGGAGGACCAATAAAAAGAATCTTTTTTGGCGATGCAGCGAGAGACTCGGGTAAAAGTGGGTTTTCTGATGCATGACCCCAACCAGCCCAAACTGCTTGCACATTGGTTCTTTCAGCGACATCCACGATCAGTTCTACGTTAGCGTAGTTGTTATTGTTGGTGCCACCCGGAACTTCGACATATTGATCAGCCATGCGGATGTATTCAGCATTGGCTTGAAGATCTTCTGGGGTGGCCATTACTACGAAAGAGATGGCGCGCTCGTCGCCAAAAGTCTCGTAGGCCCACTTTCTGACAGAGCGGATTTCTTTGACAGCAGCAATACCATTATTTGCAATTAGCACCTATAGGTACGAATAACTTGGTTAGTATTAGTGCCGACTCAATCAAAAGGGTGGTATTCATGCACATACCTTGTTGATGACCGTGTGACCTCCATGTGACTTAATGAATGACTTTACTTTGCTCTCAGGAGCCGACTCAATTGAGTTTAAGCCAATAAAATGAGGGGGCAGTCTAGAGTGGTTATATTGAGAATCATTATGCGAAGTTGTAGACATTTTTGTTTTAGTTATTGATAGAGATCTAGACGTGGAAGAGAATTTAGGGTTAAAATTGAAGGTTGGGATGGAGGAGTAGCGAGGCAAGGATAGCGAAGCCCTAAGAGGAAAGTAGACAGAGGAGGAGAGAAGACAGGGGAGAAATGATGAAGGGAGGGGACGGCGGAGGAGAGGCGTAAAGAGAGAAGAGAGTATTGTTTCTAATATTTAAAGAAATGAAAGGGGAAAAAAAAAGAAGGAGAAGAAAAGGAAAGAAAAAAAGAAAGAAGAGAATAAAAACGGAAAAGAAGGAGAGGCTTGATTATTGTTGGATAATAGTAATTGTGGAGAAGGGAGAAAAATAACGGTTGTAGATGACGATAGATCGAACAGGGAAGGTTGAAAAATGTTGGTGTTGGT
>JAKUCA010000354.1:0-16251 GCA_030567025.1 Geotrichum europaeum
GGGAAGTCGACCGCTTCGACTGCCGCGACGGCAGCTGCCGCCATCCGGCGCACGGGCCGCGCAGCAGCCGCAGGCGCGCGCCATGGCACGGCGCTCAGCTCCGAGGCTAGTACAAGCCGCCGCGGGCTGACCCGGAGCCTGCGCCCCCGCGGCACTTAAACTAGAGCCCCGAGCTCTCTCTGACAGGATTTATTATTTCCATACTTTTTTTTATTTTTTTTTATTCTTGTTTTCATTCACTTCCCCAATGCAAAACCTGGGATCTACCTCTACGCATGAGCCTACCAGTTATCAATACACTATTTATTACTTTTTTTATTTTTAATTTTTTTTTATACAGGTTTGAGGGGTTTTTTTTTCATAAAAACAAATTGGTTTTATTTTTAAGTTTTTTTTTTTTTTTCCAATGAATGATAAGACCACCTAAAACGTTTCTAATAGACAATTCTCTCTCTCTCTTAGCCAAAGGCCACCTGGGGCTCGTCAGCCGCGGGCTGCGAGCTGAATGCAATTGAACACTTGGCCATGGTCGGCGAGCTGCGGGAAATGGCGTCTGTGAAGTAAAAGTTATCAACGACCTTGGTGAGGGCAGCATCACTGGCAGCAGGCTTCTTGGCGTTGGCAGCAATAATCTGTTCCTTAAGACCAAGATCAGCAAGACTGGTGGGCTCAATCACATCGTGACGTAACAGGTGTGGCGCAATGTCGCCGAGGCGGCCGCGCAGCTCGTAAATGTCCTCGTACGGTAGCGTGGCGCCAAGGTACTCAGAGGCAGCACGAATGATCTTCCAGTCCTCACGCGCAACGCCGGGGGGTCCAACTGACGCGCGGGTGACCTGTGCACGGCCCTCTGTGTTAACGTAGGTGCCGGCCTTCTCAGTGTAGGCGGCACCAGGGAGAATAACGTCGGCGTACTGAGCACCGAGATCACCGTGGTGGCCCTGGTACACAACAAACGCATCCTTGGGAATGTCGGCGGGCTTGATCTCGTCAGCACCCAGCAGCCAGAGCAGCTTGGGCTCGGTCTTGGCCACTTCCACAGAGGGAGGCACAAAGCCAACATCGTAGGCACCACTGCGCGATGCTGCACGCTGCAGCACGTTGTAACCATTCCACTCAGATGTAAGGAAGTTGGCAGAGTTCTTGGTCACGAACTCACCGACCGTCTTGTAAATAGCAGCAGCATCGGCATGCTCAGTGACACCACTACCAACAATAATGAAGGGCTTCTTGGCGCCAGCCAACTTCTTACCAAACTCACCCTCGAGAGCAGCGGTTAGAGAAGAAGCATTGTTTCCAAGGTGCTCGACCCAGAAGGTAGAGTCAAACTCCTCACCAACAAGACCAATTTCAAGATCAGAGCGCAGGAACTGCTTTCTGATTCTGGCGTTCAGCACCGCAGCCTCATGACGCGGGTTAGTACCAACCAGCAGGATCACATCGGCCTCCTCAATGCCGTTGATAGAGGAGTTGAAAAGGTAGTTGGACCGGATATCAACACCGTGGGCAGGAGGAAGCGAGTTAGTGTCGATAGTCAGATTCTCAGAGTTGAGCGCGTTGGCAAGATCCTTGAGCGCAACGAGAGACTCAACCTCAACAAGATCACCAGCAATACCCTTGAACTCGTTGTCCTTGACGTTAAGACGAGTGTGCGCGTTGGCAATGGCCTGCAGCGCGTCGTTCCAAGTCGAAGTCTCAAACTTGTCGCCAACCTTGATAAGAGGCGTCGTCAGACGCTGGTTCTTGAGACCGTCGACAGCAAATCTAGTCTTGTCAGAAATCCACTCCTCGTTGACGTCGTCGTTAAGTCTGGGGAGCACTCTCATGACCTCAACACCACGCGAGTCGACGCGGATGTTGGATCCAAGACCATCGAGAACATCAATGGACTCAACCTTCTTGAGCTCCCAGGGTCTAGCGTGGAAGGCGTAGGGCTTGGAGGTCAGGGCACCAACGGGGCACAGGTCGATAACGTTACCGGAAAGCTCGGAGGTAAGGTTCTTCTCAAGGTAGGTGCCGATTTGCATGTCGTTACCGCGGCCAGAGGTACCAAATTCGGGGGCACCGGCGACGTCATTGGCGAAACGCACACAACGAGTGCAGTGAATACATCTGTTCATGGAGGTCTTGATCAAGGGACCAATCTCCTTATTCTCTGTCGCACGCTTACCAGCGATCTCGTGAAAACGACTTCTATCTCTACCGTATCTCATAGACTGATCTTGGAGGTCGCACTCACCACCCTGGTCGCAGACGGGACAGTCCAAAGGATGGTTCGAAAGCATCATCTCCATAACACCCTCACGGGCCTTTTTGACGCGCTCAGTGTCGGTTCTGACGACCATGCCGGGACCGACGGGGAAAGCACAAGACGCCACGGGCTTGGGCGCGCGCTCAACGTCGACAAGACACATTCTACAGTTACCAGCAATGGCGAGCTTTTCGTGGTAGCAGTATCTAGGAACAGTGACACCGGCCTTTTCACACGCCTGAATGAGCGCCGAGCCGGCCTCGATAGAGACCTTCTTGCCGTCGATCGTCAGCTCGACCTCGGCATTGGCAAGCCGGGTCTGGGAGAACTGGCGGGTAACCCGCGGTATGCTGCTTCTGAGGCATTTGCTTAACAGACGAGTTCGAGACAGCATTCTGTGTGTAATATTAATAAATAAAGAGAAAGAGAGAGGATGGATAAGGACAAGAGGAAAGAGAGAGAGAAGGGAAAAAAAATGTGCAACAGGAAAAGAAGACGAAGAAAAAAAAAGTTTTTACATTTTCCACGCTTCCAATTGGGCAGTGTGCAAGGGACGCCCGTACGGGGCCCCGACGGAGAGGAGGACCAGCCGGCGCTTCGGCACAAAAGGATAACTAAAGCGTAGATGGCAAATAGAGCGTGTCGCTGGTATTGATGGAGCAGCAGGAGGGGGGAGCCGGGCGGGGCCTGGGCGGGAGAGGCAGGCACCGTCAAGGCCTGGCAGCGACCCCCGACAGACAGGGCTCGACGTGTATGAGAAATTCAATTTGCAACGCTGTGATTGGTTCAATCTGAAGCCCTAAGCATGGTGCAAATACCCTAACCCATGTTAAATGGAAGTATAAAAAGAAACCTTTTCCACCGAATTTTTTTTTTTTTTCTTTTTTCCCCTTTTTTTCTTCTTTTTTTTTCTTTAATTGTTCAAGCCCTGATTATTATTGTAGGCGCATTTTTCGACTATTTTTTGTATGGTCACTTTTTCTTCTACAGAATGCGTTCTCTACAAATCAGGTAAGACGAAAATTTTGAGCTACTAGCTGGAGCTTCATACCTTATAAATAGGGCATTAGTGTTTTGTTCCTTACCAAGTTGCTTACATTCAAAAAACTACATGTATATATAGAAATGTCTGTTTTAATATATGTTGGCGCGCCAACTTTTAAACAATTCAATTGGATTTTGCGTGATTCTAGTAAAACCTGACCGATCAGAAGTTGTTTGAGTAAAAATATAGACAAATGTTTAAGTTTAACTTTTGACTTTAACTTAATCTTGTTCAAAGTTATCAGATCAATCTCGATTATCAAGCAAGTAAAAAAGAAAAAAAAAAAAAAACCGCTGACAAGTTAGTCGGTTTTGGTCCTAAAAGTTCTGTTAATTGCTACAATAAACCAATTCTTTGAAAAGTTAGAAGCGTGATTTTGGGTTGTTTTTGTTGTTACTAAAGGATTCACTAAACTAATAGTGACCACTATATATTACTTATTACTATCAATATACACCCGTATTTACTTCTAATCCAGCATTCGCTTTTTGATGTAGTAGTATAGAATCAACGACGCTAGCATTAGGGGAGAGTCAACGCGCAAGTATTAGCTGCGGACTTTGTCTTTGGACAGCTCGACTGAACTATTGGTTGGCGAGCTGTCAGCGGAGTGAAAGGCGCCGAGGTCCGCCTTGGAATCGTCTTGCTCCTCCTCTTCGTCAGCATCATCTTCGTCATACTCTTCATTATCATCATCGTCGGGGTCACGATCAGCTGCTTCGTCATCAGAGGTGTCATGCGCAGACGTCTTTAATTTTGGCTCATCGTGCGAGCCGTCTTTGATAAGCGTGGGCGAACTGGGCAAAGTATCAGCGCCAACGGGGGTTGGAGAGGAATCATCTTGGTTTGCTTCAACACCATCATCGCCAGCACCACTCGCAACAGCACCATCAGCCGCGAGAGCAGCCTCTTCACTCTCCTTCTTCTTTTTCTTCTTTTCCTTCTTTTCTTTTTTATCCTTCTTATCCTTTTTCTCCTTCTTCTTCTCCTTCTTTAATAACTTTTCAACCTTTTGTGCCTCCTCACGCGTCTTGGCTTCACGAATCTTTATGACCCGTTCAACTTCCTCGACGCCGCCGCTTTTCTTAAGTTTGTCATCGGCAACGAACTCACCAAGTTCCTGTTTAAAAACATCGGCGGTAATACCTCGGATCTGAAGCTCCTTTTTGCGCAGCTTTTCAGCGCGCTCAATTGCTTCGACCCGGCGTTCATGGTTAGGCTGAAGCGCAGACACCTCAGACAGCACCGCATCCTTGGCGTGGATGACGCTCTCAACTGGGGGTGGGAGAGTGACATGTCTCAGTGGACGCGGCCCACCTGACTTGCTTTGTTCACTAATGCACTGTTCAACAAGCTCAAATGTCTGCGCCGCCTTGTCAAGATCATCAAAAAGGTCGACAATAATATCCTCGTGGAGCTTGAGGGTTTGCTGCTCTTCGCATATTTTGTCCAATTCACGCTCCCAGATCTTCTTCCAACCAGCCTTCTCGCTGACAATGAACTGCTCAATAGACTGCAAGTCCTGGCGTGCCGTTGCCAGCTCCTTTGCCACAGATTCCATTTTCCGGACGTCAGGTCGGACTGCTCTCTGGGCAACGTCCTTTCTAAGCGCCTCAATAATATCCTGAAGATCGTCGGCATCGGTCAGCAACTTATCAGAATCGCCTGAAAGCTTTTTGAAGCAGCGTTCCATAAACGATCGGGAGGAATCTCCGGGCGGTGGTAACGCATTGACAGCCTGAAGCTGTTGCGACTTCTTGATCAGGTCAGTGACAGTCTTGCGCAGCTCGGAGATCGTATTGCCGCTAATCTGTTTGACTATGGCAATTTCCTTTCTCACATCTGTTAGCTTTTGGGTATCTGTCATGGCAAGCTTGCCGCCCGCAGTGACTTCGTCGTTGGCGGCGGCCTGCGCAGCAATGGCGGTGCTCGGAGAGGCCTGGACCTTGACTCCGGATTCCAACATTTTTTCATACGACTCCTGGATGCTCTTCTGCGAGTTTGCCAGTTCAGTAATCGTGGTGCTGTTGCTTGACACCTTGTTGTTAAGATCCACAACGTGCTTGGTCAAGACCGCAAGACCTTCATCAATTTGCTTCTTGACCTCGTCTACAACCTCAACGTTGAGTGACAACAAGCTGCCCGATCTTACGTCATTTGTCAGCGAATCCTCATCTAGCTCGTATCTAATGCCAGATTTGGGGTCCTGAATATAAATTTCCGGAAAGGCCTCACTGTTTGAGTAGGTAAACTTGTCAATAAACAGCAGCCGCAGAGAAGGAATAGTCAGTTCAGAGGTTTCCACAAAGCACTTTTTAACACTTCGGCCAATCTGCAAGAAAAGAATAATTTTACCAAAATGGGTCTCTGATTCAGTCTCTCCTACGCTCGACTCCGTAATGGTGCCCACGGACGGGTTTGTGGCCCGGCCAATAGGAGGCGCACGGATTGCATTTGCAGGAATCGGGACGTCACCATCATTCAACAACGCTGTAGAGGACGTGATTTCGGCACGCGACGTTGACCGCGGCGTTTTTGTTGGAAGGTACGACGTAGTCGACCGATCCGACGGCATTGGGGGCATGTCGGGGATGCCCTCTCTGGCCACACCACCATGCGCGAGTTTGGCAAATTGGTAAGCCGAAAAACGGCGCGAGGCTCTACGTTCCAATGCCTCGCCACGTTGCAGCGCGGCAAGTGGGTCCTTGCGCGGTTGGGTTGGAGCTGCATTCGCTGTGGTTGACACGGTACTCTCAGCAATCGAAAATGTGGACTGGTTTCTGTTGTGGGCGTAGGACGACGCAGGTGCACCCTGAACGCTTTTAACCTGATCGGCCTTGTTGACAGAAAAGGTAGAATTGTTTCTATTAGGCAGGGTTTGCACCGACAAGATCGAGTCGGTTCTACCCTGCGAGCGCCGGGGGCCGGCATAAGACTGCTGCGGCTGCTGCGGTGGTTGTTGCTGCTGCGGCTGCTGCTGAACCGGCGGGGGCGGCATCCGAGGCGGGTTGGGCGGCGACTGGTGGTTGGCCGCGTGCGATCTGATGATTGTTTGTTTTTGTTTCAGCTGCCTCAGGAGTGTGACAATAATGTCACGAATCGACGGAAGATATTTGTCCAGATTCTCCTGACTGGGCTCTTCTGAAAGCGCCCGCTCAAGAATAGTTCTTAGTGACTGCGGAACATCTCCTAGATCACTACGGGATGGGTTAGTATGCCAGCACTGTGGGAAAAAAAGAAGCACGGATTTTACACCCGTGCGGTTAAGAGCTAGAAGAGAGGAGCACTTACGCGACATCAACTCCAGAGGAGAGAAATGCACGACATGCAACGTTGAACTCGTTGCCAAGGTTCACGTAGACGTCGGACACGTCCTGTTCTGTGGCTTCACCATGGGACCATTGGGTAATTGATTCGAGCAGCTGTTTCGTGGCCACGAGCAAGCGGGTCACGGTCGACTCAATCGTGTACATAGGAGAGTACGTCCGCGAGTTGCCAGCAGAGCCACCTGGGGTCGGCGGGTACTGCTGCTGCGGAGATTGGCTTGCGGAAGGTTGGTGAATCTGGGCCCGATGCGCTGGGGGAGTGGTATTAGGGGGCCCGCGGTGCGCAAGATTTGACTGTGATCCGTTAAGCGAAGAGCCAATGCTGCTGTTGCTGTTGTTATTGCTACTGTTATAGCCAACCTGCGTAGGCGCAGAAGCGCTCCTGGTGCCGGCGTTGGTGCCGGGTGCTTGCCCTTGGCCCACGGGGTTGTTGGGATTAGGGGCCGAGCTGACCGAGTGGGCGTGGCCGCCGTAGGGGTGGTTGGGGGAGTTGCCGCCGCCAAGTGACGAAGGGTTCATAGTGGAAAGGGTATTTGGGCCGGGGGGTTACGGGAGGGCCGTCAGGGGGAGGCGGGTCGTCAGGGGCGGTCTGCGATTGCAGTTTTAAAGAGATGAGGTTGTTGTTGTTGTCCAAAAGACAAAAAGGGCAGGCTGGCGGTTTCGTTTTAAATTTCCCATTTCGTTCTGGTGATGACTTCACCACCACCACTACCACCAGGTCCCCTTCCTCCATCGCCAGTTGAGAACCCGACCATCTTCCCCCAGATATTGCCCTATATGTCTTCTGCCGATCTGCTATCTGAAGCCGACTTCTCGCGGACCCCGCGTTACTTCAAGAAGCCCTCGTGGCGTGCGCCCTCCCGCCGTCACAAGCCCGCGCGCACGGTGCTTGCCGACGAGCAGCGCCGGATTGCTGCTATTGAAGCAACCCTTGAGAGCCCAGCCAACTTCAATTCCTACCAGTCTCTTGACGCGCCGCCGTCGCTGCGACCACGCAAGTGGTGGTGTGACATTACGGGTCTCGAAGGCAAGTACAAGTCCGTGCGTAACGGCCTGCGCTACCACAACGTTGAGATCTACAACGTTATCCAGAATCTGTCGTCTGGCGTCGACCAACAGTATCTCGAGCTTCGCAACGCAAACGTGGTACTGAAATAGCGGGTGCTGGTGAGCAACAGCAGGCCGCTACTTCCTTTTTCTTTTTTTATTGTTTTATTTTATTTTTTTTTTATTTTTGTTTCCGTTTCACATACCTTTCTCTCTTTTAACTATCACTTTGCTTCATCACCTCAATACGACGCGATCACCATGAAAGAAGAAATTCTAACCAAGTTCCTGCTCTCGCAGACTTCGCTGCGCGACGCACTGCCATTTGCCGATTTCACAAAACTCCAGGAGCTTAATCGGCTGCTCAAGACCACAACGGTGTCCGATGCTGACCGCGTAGAACTCCAGCGTCTTGTGTACAAGGAGCTTTTGCACCGCGACCGAACAAAGCGCGCCCGCGTCGAGGCCGCCGTCACGCGGCACGCCGCATCCGTGGATCGCCGACGCCGGAAATCGAGTCTACTCCAGGACCCCAGCAAGACCCAGACTATCAACGCGATCTTTATCCAGACGCTGATCGAGAGCCTTGACACCAGGCGTGCGACGCTGGTGGCGGAGAATGAGCGTTTGTTTGCACGAGTCACCGATACCGCTGACGCCCTTGCCGACGTGGCGGCGCGCACAGTGCCAAAGCTGGACCGAACTGGGGACGCGCTGGCGCTGCCACCAGAGACGCGCGCATCGGCAGCGTCGGCCGAGACTGAGACGGCACAGCTGGCACGCATTCTGCGCTGCGTTTGACAGGGATTTTGTCGCTTTTGTTTCATTTCTATTTACATTTTTGTTTTTACAGGTCTCTTGTTTATATATATATATAGTGTACAACTGCGTAGCATTAATTAATTAATTAATTGATGAATGATGGTATCAATGAGAGTGATAATAAGTAAAGCTAGGTATAAATGAGAGTAAGCTAGGCCTGTTTCGCCACAAAAGGCGAGCGCAGGGGATCCCCAAGCTTCTTTTTGGGCGTGCTGATCGGCACGGATGCAAAGGAGAGCGGATCGGTCGGCGGCGAGGCAAGCCGCGGGTTGTTGTTGTTGTTGTTGATGGTGCTCAAGTAGGGCGGCGACCGAACGGAGAAAGCAGACTTGGCAAAGAGTGCCGAGTGATGGTCGACGGTGCTGGCGGGGTTGACGAGGAAGCGGCCAATGAAGCTGTCGGAGGTGCCGCTGCCGCTGCTGCTGCTGCTGCTGCTGCCATCAACAGCCTCGTTCAGCGATAACGACGAGTGCGACGTTGCGGGCGATATCGTGTGAAACGACGCCGCAGACCGCAGCGAGGTGACGCTATCCTTTGTTTCCAGATGTTTTTCAGCATAAGACTGCTGCTGCTGTTGTTGTTCAAACAGCCCGTTGAGCTTTTCACGAAAATAGTACGAAAAGTTACCCAAGAACGACGACGCGGGGTCCTTGGGATCGAATGGGTCGGAGTCAGTCGCCTTAGGCAAATCAAACCCAAGTTCGCTAGCATGGCCAATGCTATGTCGCATGGGGAGCATGCGCCGCGAGCGTGCTGAACTGTCCGGCGCTGACGAGACCGACGAGGTCTTTTTGTGATTGCTGTGATTGCTGTGATTGTGGGGTTGCGGCTCCGGCGCGGCCGGTGCGGGCGGTGCGGCTACGGTTGCTGTAGCAACAGGCACATCAGGCAATAACGGTGGCTCGACGTTCGACGATGGCGCTTCCGAAGATTCGGGTCCAAGCACGGTATCCCATTGACTTTTAAACTGGCTAAGATCCTTTTCTGCTGCCTTGAGTTGCTCGCGGGCCTCGAGCAGCCGGCGCTCTTTGTGTGCAAGTGTGGTGAAAATTCCTTGTAGATCATTTTGGGCCTGGAGAATATAGGGTGACGCACCACCCTCGTCCGAAAGGGTGGGAGAAAAACAAAGCGAGTAGTCGAGATCGAGTTCTGGCTCAGTGGCCGGCAGCTGCGCCGATGGCATTGGCGGCGGGAAAACAAACTTGCCAGGGGCCACGCTCCCCGAAGAGTTGCTGCTAAGCGTGCTGCCAATGCTAGACATGGGGCGGTGCGACTGCCGGCGGCGTGGTGACGGCGAGCGCGCTATCGAGTGAGGTGTGGGAGACTGCGGCGACGCCAGTGATGGCGAGCAGGGCGGCAGGTTGAGATGAAAGTATTGATGGTGAGGCGCACCAGCGCTCGACGCGCTTGACGCGCTGTGGGTCGCACGGTGCTTGCGGTGGTGCAAAGTGGTCTGAGACGTATCGAGTTTGTCCAACTTTGGTGCCGGTGACCGTGGCTTTGCGGGCTCGGCGGCAGGAGCAGCAGGCGTACGAGGTAAAGGTGTGTCCTTGAGCGTGTCAACGGAGCGCGAGTTGGAGAGATTAATGTTTCGAATAGTAAGTGTGTCCTGCTCGGCGGGGCCTTCGGCGTCGTCGTCACTGCTGCTGGCAGCGTTGTCGTCGCGCAGGTCCTGGTAAATTGAGTAGTGGTCAGTGGGGGGAGTTACAGGCCCCTGGAGTGGGTCAGCGGCAAGGTCATCGGGGCCGGCAGACAGAACAGGGCGGTGCATAATGCGGAAGCAAGAACAAAAGCGAGCAGCTGTGTCAAGGGCACGGGGATGGTGGTGTCGAAAGGAAGGGAGAGAAAGGTTTTGATCTGAATATCTCCTGAGAATTCTGGGAGGTGAGTAAATAAGCAGCGATGTCAAAACAAGCAATATATGGAGAAATAATAAACAATGATAAAAATAAATAAATAATAATAATATTAAAAATAATAATAATAATAATAATATCTCGACTGAATGAGCAACAACAACAAACAATAACAAGAAGTGAAAAATAACAGTTCCAGAATAGAATCATCTCCCGTAACAATTTCAAGACCACCAGCGCACCTGGAACTTTTCATTAATTGTAATTGTATATACTATAGCGTCCCCATGCGATTACGCTCCTGTTTCCGTACATTCCAGACGACCATGAAGTCACCTGTAAGCCACTTTGTCAGAATCAAAACAAACACCACCTCCAAGCACAAAAGAGCATGAGCTGGCCGCTATATGTATAGCTCCCTTGCAGCTGCGCATGCTCCCCGCAGACTCTAGCAACCCTGGCCGTTGCCATTAATCGTCGTCGTGGGTGCCCCGATATTCACCGGCTCACACGTTAACTCCCGCTGCCACGGGTGCGACGCTGTCGCCCGCCTCGCCCAGGTCTTGTCGCGCGCCCACATATTTCCACGCCTCGTACTGCCAGTTAAGCCGGTCCTGCGCGTGGATGCACAGCCCGCTGCTCTCGGGCTCGATTGCGCCCGTGCTCGGTGCCGCCTCTATATACACGAGCCGCGTAACGCGCGAGTGGAGCAGCGCCATTGCGCACATTGCACATGGCTCGTGAGTACTGTAGACGTGGAACCCGCGGCAAAGGTATCCATCGTTGTTATCCTCTCGCGCCTGCCGCCAATCTGCAACGCGGGCCACGGCGGCCATCGCAGCATGCTCGAGCGGCCGGTGCATCGCATCGCGCTGCGAGTCTGTCGCAACACCAACGATAGTATCCGCCTCGGGATCGACAATCAGCGTTGCAATGGCGCTGCCCTCTTCCTTTGCGTGCGCTGCCACTTTTGCTAGATACTGCAGCGCCTGCTGCTGGTCCCGTTCCGACATTTCCGTGGGGATAGCGGCCGTGTTGCCGCGCCACATGAGCGGCCATCCGCTCTCACGCGACCACTCCGCAGACTCCTGTTTCGTCTCTGGAGTATACCGCGCTGTCGTGCGCAGCTCAACCCGCGGCTCGTAGTAGAGCGGCATGGCCACGGGCGCCGGTGCCGGCTCAGTTGAGTTCTTGGGCTGTTTTGGCTGCAACTGGAAATCGCGGGCAATCTGCACGAGCGGCCGCAACAGGTCCTCAACCGCGGCGGCGTCGGACAGGTAGGGCTCGGTGCATACCATCATGCGCAGAAACGTGACCGGCTTGCCCTGGGCATCCGTGGCATGCTCGGCCGGCACCTCATATGTGCTTTCGGCGGTCGTGAAGCGGCGCACGTGGCCGAGGTGGTCGGTGTCCTCGGGAAACGCATCCTTGATGAACGCAGACGCCGCGGCCGAGAGCCGCGCGGGCACAACGGTGGTCCAGATGTCGATCGCGTGGAAGCCGGACGGGCGCTTGGAGTTGGTGATTTCAAGCAGGGCGCCGTTGGCAGTAAAGTTAAGTTTGCGTTTCATGGAGCGTTAACAAGTTTTTTTTTTCTGATCCGGCACAGTTTATATCACTGACTCTCACTTGCTTACGATGGCTTGACGTCACCCTGGATCCTGTTGTTGGTCAGAAGGAGGATGGCCGGTGCTTTTTTTTTCTGCTTTTTCATGTGCAAAAACTTTTTTATTTTTTATTTTTTTATTCTTTTTTTTCCTTCTCCCTGAACTCCATAAATCGTCATCTCCCCTTAAGGCCACCACCATGGTATTCGAAGAGATATTCGAAGACACAAAGTACTGCCTGGATGAGGCCTCGCTCGTCCAGCTCAAGTATTACAAGTACAGCGTACGTATCGCCCGTCTCTTCGTTGTGCCCGCCCGCTAACTTGTGCAGTCTGTGGACAAGTCCTACCTGTCATACTACGTTCTCAACCCCTTCTGGACGTGGTCAGCACAGTTCATGCCGTCGTGGCTGGCGCCAAACGTCATCACGCTGCTGGGTATTCTTGCCATATATCTCAACATTATCTGCATTCTTATTTATATCCCTGATCTTGTTGGTCCTGGCCCGGCCTGGCTCTATTTTTCATTTGCGGCTGGCCTCTTTTTTTACCAGACAATGGACAATATCGATGGCAAGCAGGCACGGAAAACGGGCTCAAGCTCGCCGCTTGGTGAGCTTTTTGACCATGGTATTGATTCGCTTAACTGCTGCTTAGGTGGCCTTGTTCAGTCGGCGTGCATGGGTATGGGATCTACACGCGAGAGTGCGCTCGTCGCGTTTATCCCATGTGTGGCCATGTTTGCATCCACGTGGGAGACCTACCACACGCACACACTTTACCTCGGTTATCTCAATGGCCCAACTGAGGGCATTATTATTGCCGTGGGACTCATGATTGTTTCTGGAGTGCTTGGGGTTGACGTGTGGAAAACACGTCTGGTTGATATCCTGTCAGTGTCTGAGTACGTATTTGGCCGCGCGTTCACGCTTAAAGATCTCTGGGTACTGGTGGCGTTTCTCGGTGTCTTTGTCGGCCATCTCCCCGTGTGTATCCACAATGTGTACGAGGCGAAGAAGCAGCGCCGCGAGGAGTTTGTCTCTTGCCTCAACCAGCTGCTGCCTATTTTGTTTTTAACGCTGTCGGTGTACTCGTGGCTCACGAGTCCAAGCTCAGTTATACTGGCGGAAAACCACCTGGTGCTTTTTGCCCTGACCATTTCGCTTGTGTTTGGACGCGTGACCACGAGCATCATCCTTGCACACCTCACGAAGCAGCCATTCCCGTACTGGTCGGTGCCGATGTACCCGCTGTTTACTGGCGGCGTTGTCTTTCGGCTTTTCTATTTCTTCCCGTCGTGGGTTGAACTGGCGTATCTATGGACGTTCTTTGCGTTCATGCTTGTGTACTTTGGTGTCTATGCTGCAAGAGTGATCAATGGCATCTGTGGGTACCTGGGAATCAACTGCTTCACGATCAAAAAGCCATTGAGTCTGAGCAAGCAGTTGTAGACAATTAATAGACGATAAGTAGAGATAGAGATCAAGGTATATATGATCCGTGTAGACGAGTATTTTAGATGTATTATTATTAGGATTATAGCTACAATTAATATTATTAATATTTTTCATTATTATTATTATTTGATTCCTTTCTCTTTTTACCATGCTGGAGCCGGTGCCTTGTTCTCCAGTACCTTGCCCCCTTACCACGATCGCCTGATTCTGGTAGGGAAATCTCTGCGCACCGCATCGTCATGCGCGACTCCTGCGCAGGAACCCTGGCAATAAGCCAAAAAAAAAAAAAAAAAAAAAAAAAAACTTCTCTGCGGGTTTTTGGCTACTGCAACCCCCTTAGTTGTAAGCGTGCCCGGAGCCGGGAGAGGTCCCGACTAGGATAGGCTCCTTTCTTTTTTTCAGGTTTTCCACCCGGGGCCCGGCGTCACAGCCGCGTAATAACCCTGCGTAACCCAAAAATAAAAAAAGTGTGTCCACAAATGGTTAGACTAACCACTTTTAACTTTTTAGATTACGCTGGATCAGGCCAGTCCCGTTGAGAACTAGTGTGCCCTTACCCTAGAGCAATTGACAAAATTTCTTTTTTTTTGCTACAGCCGTCGGTTGTTTTGTCACTTTGAGTTTTTTTTTACGTGAATTCACTGCCTTAAGTGTATTCACTGCCTTAAGTGTATTCACTGCCTTTTTTTTTTTTTTCAACTTTCCTTCTCCTTTTTCTCTTTCATCACCACCACCACTACTTTGCACTTTTTTTTTTTTTTACAGACATTCTCGCCATCACCCACATGTCTTCCAGTCATATTCAATCATCCAACGTGGTGGGTGTGCACTACCGCGTTGGCAAGAAAATTGGGGAGGGTTCCTTTGGTGTTCTTTTTGAGGGCACCAACCTGCTCAACAACCAGCAGGTTGCTATCAAGTTTGAACCCCGCAAAACCGATGCGCCCCAGCTGCGTGACGAGTACCGGACATACAAGATTCTCGTCGGCTCCGTGGGTGTACCCGCCGTCTACTACTTTGGCCAGGAGGGCCTGCACAACATTCTCGTCATTGACCTGCTGGGCCCCTCACTAGAAGATCTTTTTGACTGGTGCGGCCGCCACTTCACGCTCAAGACTACCGTAATGGTTGCCAAGCAAATGATTTCGCGCGTGCAAACCATCCACGAAAAGTCGCTTATTTACAGAGACATTAAACCTGACAACTTTCTCATTGGCAAGCCCAACACTCGCACTGCCAACCTTATCTACATTATTGACTTTGGCATGGCCAAACAATACCGTGACCCCAAGACCAAGGTGCATATCCCATATCGCGAACGCAAGTCGCTCTCTGGTACCGCGCGGTACATGTCCATCAACACGCATCTGGGCCGTGAGCAGTCACGTCGTGACGATCTTGAGGCGCTTGGCCACGTCTTTATGTACTTTTTGCGCGGCAGTCTGCCATGGCAGGGTCTCAAGGCGGCCACAAATAAGCAAAAATATGAAAAGATTGGTGAAAAAAAGCAATCAACGCCAATCAAGGAGTTATGTACAGGTTTCCCGGAGCCGATTGAACAGTACCTTACGTATGTGCGAGGGCTTGCGTTTGATGCCACTCCGGACTACGATATGCTGCGCGATCTTTTTACACAGGCACTCAAGTCCACTGGTGAAGTCGAGGACGGCGAGTACGACTGGATGAGGCTCAACGGCGGCAAGGGCTGGGATGCCGTGCACAATAGAAAACCCAACTTGCATGGCTACGGCCACCCGTACCCACCGGGGCACCGACACTCGGCCGCAAACAACCAACAGCAGCAGCAGCAACAACAACAACAGCAGCAAAATCAACAGTACTCACAGCAGCAGCGGTCGGGGGGCCACCCACTGCCGCCAAATGCCGCCGTCGTGCGCAGCAAATCGAAGCGGTCGCGGCCGGACGGCTCCGCCGCCGGTGTGTCCACGCCCGGCAGCCGCATGGGCAAGACCCTGGCGCAGGGCGCGCAATACCAGTCGACACACAACACGCAGCAACAAGCTGTGGTACAGCAGCAATACCAACAACAACAACAACAACAACAACAACAACAACAGCAGCAGCAGCAGGCGTACACGCGGCAACAGGACCAGACGTCAAGCAACCCGTACTATGCGCAGCAGCAACAACAGCAACACCAAAGCCAGGACCGGGAGAATAAAGGCGTATGGTCAAAAATCACGTCGTTTTGTTGCGGTTAAAGTTGCAGCTCTGCAGCTGCTGGGACTACGATGTTGATGGAATTGTTATTATTTTTGTTTATTAATTTTTTTTTTTTTGTTATCATCATCGCTGCTTTTTGTTTTTATATTAATTTTTACTTTACATACACATACACACCCTTTTTTTTTTTTTTTTTTTTTTTTAAAATTTTTTCGTTGGGCAACATAGTGTCAAATTTACCGTGATAGCCGCAATGAGTTATAACGGGCAACTGTGTTCTGGAGATATCTACTAGGGCCAACAAAAAGTTTTCCAGGAGACAAATGCGAGCGCAAAAAGAAGCAAAACAGGGAGAACCGTTTATTTATTTATTTATTTATTTATTTATTTATTTTTTTTTTTTTTGGAAATTTTAGCAAGGACTCCCTCAAAAAAAAAAAGCCTTGTTCTCTATCCCTGAAAAAAAATTTTGTTCATCTAGGTAATAGCAGCCACCTTCTTTCAGGTTGTCAGGCAAATGGCAGCAGAAAAAAAAAAGAAAAGTTATGGGAGGTTTTTTTTTTTTTTTTAAAAATTTAAAGTTATAAAAAACTCCTTTTAAAAAAAAAAAAAAAAAAAAAACCACTATAAAAATTTCCTTGAAAAAAAAAAAAAAAA
>JAKUCA010000355.1:0-16237 GCA_030567025.1 Geotrichum europaeum
ATAATAATAATAATAATAATAATAATAATAATAATAATAATAATAATAATAATAAAACGATGTGGATAGCTTGTGTTTTTAACAATATTTCTCAAACATCCTTGCCGTACTTCGCAGGAGGCGTACTTTTTTTTTTTTTATTCTAATTAAGCCTTGTAATAATAAAATTACTTTTCTTTGTACTTCATTGGATCATAATCTGGGGTATCTGGGGTTTATTGACCGGTTGATTAACGATTATTTTGTGACTTGGTTAATGGTGTAGGCGCTTTGTGGATAGCTTTTTTATGAACTCAAACTTGAACAATTGAATAAATATACAACTTATTAACCGATTCGATGATCATTGGGAACTCCCAGTTCTAGAGTTATTAGACAAATTATATACACTTCTTTTTACAATACTAAGCAAAATGCATGATTTAATGTATTGTTATTACGCTAATACTAAACAATTATGTATGGCGTCTTCAGTATTGAGATACCTTCAATACCGATAAAATTTCTGCAAGAATAAAAAAAAAAAAAGGCTTTTGAATCAAATCGCTATTAACTGAGGGGTCTAACCAAAAGTAGAAGATCCGCCCTTGGCTGTTCGGCGTTGTGCGCTGAGACGCCAGGCGTTCGGGTCGGGCGCAAAACGATCGTGCAAAGGCTGAATACGTTCCTGGCGCTTGCGGCGTGACATATTGCTCGGGTCCGCAACCTTGAAAAATGTCGGCGCGACTTCTGCCAGCCATTTTGGGTCAATAGTCGTCACGGTGTGCATATACTCCTTTGAGGTCAGCAACAATGTGTGATACACGACATACTCTGCGGGCTTTCCAAAGAGAGAACTCGACGGGTGCATGTACACTGGGGTGCTCTCAATCAGCGTCTTGTAACCCTCCTGCGGGTCCTTACGGGCTGAATTCCGGAAGAAACCCGCGCAGAGAGCCTTGCGAACAACATCTGTATTGCCGGAAAGGAGACCACCACCGCTAGACTTGAGACATGAAATGATCGGATGTCGATATCGGTCCATAATAGAAACTAGCTGCTGCCGCACGTCAAGTGCACGTTTCAAACTTCGTTCCTGAATGAAATTATCTACACACCACACCCGCGACTTGCCAGATCTGATCCAGCCGTTATACACATTCAGCAACATCAGATGGTCGCCGTTGGGGTCATGGAACTTGGCCTTTTTTTGGTCCGCCTGCTGCTGTTTTTCTTTTGGTCTGTAAAACACGTTTTGAACACTAAGCATAGCGACAATTGTGAGAATTTCCTCAGAGCACTTAGCCTCTGTCGATGTAATCAAAACCTTGGCCAAACCAGGTTCCATAGGAAAATCAGCCATCTTTCTTCCCAGTCGAGTCAGGAGTCCTTCTCCATCCAATGCACTCAGTGCATACAACTCTTCCAATGCTGTTAACAGTGTATTTGCTGGAGGCGGATCCATAAAGTCGAAATGCAGAAGATCATTGATTCCCATGGCTTTGAGCATCAGGATCGTGTTAGATAAATTCTGGCGCTGAATTTCAGGGATTGTGTTGGGCAACATTTCCGTCTGGAACGCCTGCTCAGTATACAAGCGATAACACTTGCCAGGGCCCGTTCTTCCTGCACGACCCGATCTTTGGTTAGCCTGCGCTTGTGAGATAGGAGAAATTACCAGCGAGTCCATTCCCAATTTCGGATCGTACGCGTTAATCTTGACAAAGCCCGGGTCAACAACATAGTAGATACCATCAATAGTAATTGAAGTTTCTGCAATGTTTGTAGCAATGACGACTTTGCGGCTGCCCGCAGGGGCTGGTTCAAAAATTTTGCTTTGCATTTCGCTAGGCAAAGCAGAGTAGACAGGGAGAACTATAAGTTCTGGTACGTCAGGACCCAGCGCCTTCATTCTTTCAAAAAGCACCTCGCAACTTGTGTCAATCTCTTCTTGACCAGTTAAAAACACAAGAATATCTCCTGGAGGTTCTGACAAATGGATCTGCATAACTGTCATTAACGCAGCATCAAGATAGTCAAATTCAGGTTCCTTTGTGTAAAGAACCTCTACTGGGAATGTTCTACCAGGAATGCATAAAATGGGACAGTTAAGAAAGTACTTGGCAAACTTTTCCGCATCGAGAGTTGCAGAAGTGATAATGAGTTTAAGATCTGGGCGTTTTTGAGACGCTTTTTTGAGAAGTGCAAAAAGGACATCAGTTGCAATGGTACGTTCATGTGCTTCGTCTAACATGATGACAGAGTACTGTGACATATCTGGATCCATCAGCGCTTCGCGTTGGAGCATACCATCAGTCATATACTTTATTCTGGTTTCAGACGAAGTCACATCCTCAAATCTGATATTGTAACCAACAGTGGTACCGACTTTGCAACCAACCTCCTCAGAGACTCTCTTTGCGACCGACACAGCTGCGACACGACGAGGTTGCGTGCATCCAACGATTTTACCACCCTTTGCATATCCCTCTTCATAAAGAAATTGTGTTATCTGGGTTGTCTTTCCTGAGCCTGTATCTCCGACCACAATTAAAATTTGGTTATCGTTAACAGCTTGTAAAAGTTGTTCCCGTAGTTGGTAGACAGGGAGACTCCGTCGCTGATCCATGATGCTCATGTCGGTACGTTTACCATAAGAAACAGGCTTGGCACTGTCTTTACCAGAGGCCCGTTTCCATTCAGGAACCTCTTGAGTAGCCTTATGCCTGAAGTCGTCCGCAAAAACCTTTGAAGCGCTAGAGGAGTAATCGTCAGCACTAGCCATTGGATCGTGCCACTGGCTACTAAGATCAGCTTTACCTCTTTCCTCTTGAGCTTTCTCCTTGGCTTGCTGTTGACGCTGTTCTCTGCGCTCACGAGCCAGAGACGCTCCTGACATAGCAGCCTTGTTAAGAGAGCCTTCCGGAGCTCGCACCACTCTAATAGGACTAAGCTCCAGACTTTGTTTTGTCTGACCAGCTAAAAAGGGTGGTTCTTCTTCGCGAACCTCAATGTCAATATTTTCTTCTGGTTCCAAAGTTTCGAGATCGTTGTGTCGTGCAACATCAATATCTTCATCGAGTTCAGGGTATGCTGACTTGGGAATGGCACCCGAGGCAATGAGCTGTCGAATCTCCCATCGTTCAGGGGATGTTAGCCGTTTTCTGGTTCGGTTTTGCATGCTTTGTGTTGTATCATCCTTTCCGTACATTAATGTACTGTTGGCGCCGGTCGCAAAGCGCTGATACTCTAGATCCTCGCCTGTCTGTTGGTCAACGACTTTCATGGATAAACTGATTTTGCCATTCTCAATCTTCACAATTTTCACCTTAACAGACTGATTTCTTTCCAAAATGTCGCCAGGATGTTCCACTCTTTGACCTTCTCGAATAGCAGACACATGCACCAATCCTAGTAAATTGTTAGTCCCATTCTTGTCAAATCAAAGTAAAAAAAAAAAGGAACAAAAACGCACTTACCATCAACTTTTCCTTTGACTCCTTCAAGAGTCACAAACGCTCCGTAGGGTTTCACGCTCATTACCCGACCATCGTAGACTTTGCCAATAATTGGTTTGTCATCTAAATCGACTTGACGTTGTTCTCTTCCATACTGATTTTTGCCGTCTTGGTGCTCGTTGCTATATACACGACGCCTCCGATCTGTATTGTCTCTTGGACTTCGGTTGCGCCGTCGGTCTATATCGTCTCGTGGACTCTGGTTGCGTCGAGGTTCTCGGTCATCTGGACTTCGGTAACGTCTTCTGTCTCTGTCATAATCTGGACTTTGGTCTCGTCGGCTTCTCGAACGGGAGGATAGTGGCGGGGGCGATCTGCTTTCTCGATCACGCTTCCGCATTGTGCTTCTAGCATTACTCCGCTGGCTAAGAGATTTCAACTCACTGAGAGCATCGTCAACCACGTTGCCGCCATTATTGTCATCACGATCCTCATGCTGAACAGGCGCTGTGTCTGGCAGGGAAAGGCCTTTGAAAACTTTCTCTTTACTGACGCTACTGCTATTCCGTTTATACTTTGGATGGAGCTGCCTGATAACTCGATCAATGTTATCGACAAAATTCTCAGGAAAATCGGCGCCCACTTGCGAAAGCTTCTCCTTTAATTCAGCGACATCTTTCGATTGCTCGTGAAGCTCCAGAACAAACTCGGCCAATGTTTTGTCACTAACACCGATATAGTTGGAAATCTCTTCCGTTAGCCTTGAAACTAAGTTAAGAACTTCTAGCTTTTCTAGAGCGTCCATGATTAGAAAATACAGGTATTTGGTTTCACCGTGATTGAGAGAGAGAGCCAAACCCAAGTCCAATATACTATGGAAGGAAAGAAGAGAGACTACAATGAATGGTGTTTAAAATTCCAAAACACCCAAAAAATTTTGTATGGCAAAATAGGCTAGTCACATGATCTCAATATATTATAAGTTACATTAAAAGTCGGGATGATCGTGAATGCCGTCCTTATCAACAATTCTGACCTGGGGAAAAGAAAGAATCAGTTAGTGAACAAACAAAAAGTATTTATAAGGCTCAATTGAACTCACTTGGATGCCCTTGAAGTCAATCGGGATACGTCTTTTGATTTCATCCACGCAGAGCTGAAGAAGCTTCAAGCCCTCTTCTAACGTTAAACCGGGCTTATGGTGGCGATCAAGCAAAGAAAGCACGTAGTAAGAAGCATGGCCATGGGCGGCATAGGGAAGAGTGACATTGGCAGCCAGGTAGTCAATCCAATTCAACACAGGCTTGTTGATCTTCTTGTCGTAACCGCCGATGAGAACGTTCACTTGGTAGGGTTTCTGTTCTGATGTTAGAGGCGTCTTGAAAAAAGAAAAAGTCAATCAACCAGTAAATCACATACTCTTGTTCTTAAAGCAGTAGCAAGCTCATTTCTAGTAAAGCTAGCCACTGCCGTGGTTGACATATCTCTGCCGTTTCTCATGCCATATAACTGAATATTTGCCTGTAAGTACTCGGCAAATTGAACTATAGACAATTAGTTAGAGGAAAAGTCAAGATAATTTGCAAATGCAGTGATAAATTACCTGTGTCACCAGCTTCACCGGAAAACGCAATGAGCGAATGTTTGTTGAGCTTTCTTGTCTTGTCATCGTCGTTCTTCAGCACTGAGATACCTCTCATAGCAGCCTTCGAGGTGGCGATAATGACTTGCTCGCCGGTCGTGATCCCTAATAAAACATCCATGTTGGCTAAAAATTGAGACTAGCAGTAATTGAAAAATAAATAAAGAGAAAGGCGATGTCTATTCTAAAACAAGAGACAATAAAGTCGTATGGTGGTGAGGTTGAGATGTGTGAATATGGAGGAGAAGTGACGGTAGTTAAGTCCCAACTTTTTGGTGATGGAGAAGTAGAGAGTGTGGTTGATATTCTGTGTGTGAGGTGGAAGAGAACTCAGAAACAACTTTTGCACAGACGAGTCAACGTTGGGATAGTTGTGCCAAACACGTCGGTTTTTCTTTATTGAGATAATTAATGGAAACGCCAAACGCGTAATTTTTATTTTTTTATTATTTATTTTTTATTTTTTTTCAAATCTGCTTTTATTCATGGTACTTTCCTTCTTTCTTTTTCGATCTTTTCTTAAAGCTCAACCTCATCGATATTCACAACTACAACCATAATGCCGGCATACAAAAGCAATAACAAGGACGATTCCGATACATATATTTCGGAAAATGATGAGGTTCTCACTGTTGAGTAAGTATTACTGTCTATTTTATATTATCTTGCATTACATGAAATACTAACGACTTCTACGTAGAATCCCTAACTCCAAGACAGATGAAAACATCATGTTACAGTTTTACTCGCGACTTTTCCCTTACCGATATTTTTTTCAATGGTTAAATCATTCTCCAAACCCAAGTACCAACTTCACCCATCGTGAGATTGCCTTCACACTAAGCAACGACGCGTATCTTCGATACCAGTCCTTTCCAAATGCGGAAGCTTTTAGAAAAGAGATCCTCAGACTAAATCCGTCTCGTTTTGAAATCGGCCCGGTATACTCATCAAACCCACGCGACCGCAAACTGGTCAAAAAGACCCAATTCAAACCACTTAGAAAAGAGCTTGTATTTGATATTGATTTGACTGATTACGATGACATTAGAAAATGCTGCAAGGACAAACAGATCTGTACCAAATGTTGGCAGTTTATTACCGTGGCTATCAAGATCATGGATGCGGCCCTACGAGAAGACTTTGGCTTTAATCATATTCTTTGGGTGTATTCTGGTCGTCGTGGTGCCCACGCTTGGGTATGCGACCCTAGAGCCCAGGTACTTGACGACACCAAGCGCCGGTCTATAGCCTCATATCTTCAACTGGTGAGTAAAGGCAAACGACTCCAACTTAGAAGACCACTCCATCCTCACGTTGAGCGGAGTTTAGACATTCTGAAGCCTTTTTTCACTCAAGACATTCTTGAGAACCAGAATCCTTGGGAAGATATTGATGATTGTGATAGCCTTTTAGATGCCTTGAGTGACAAGAAACTAGCAAGTGCACTCAAGAAGAGCTGGAGCGAATACGCTACAAGATCCAGTAAGCTCAAATGGCAGGACATTGATCAAGCCGCACAAACTGGTGTTTCACAGGCTCTTGATTCTAAGCTTTTAAAAGAGGCTAAACAAGATATTATTTTGGCAACAATGTACCCGCGCCTCGATATCGAAGTTTCCAAGCATTTAAACCATTTACTGAAATCACCGTTTTGTGTTCACCCCGCGACTGGCCGTGTCTGTGTTCCTATTAATGTTGCCAAGGTTGAAGAGTTTAATCCATTGGCGGTACCTACTGTTTCGTATCTTTTACAGGAAATTGATGACTACGAGCTGACAAGGGACGACGACAAAGCTGCTACTGAAGGAGGCAACCTGGCAGATTATGAAAAGACGTCTTTGGCTCCTTACATCAGGTACTTTAAGCATTTTTCTAATCAACTTGTTAAGGAACAATTGAGAGAAAAGAGAACTAGAGAGCAGGCCAATCTTGACTTTTAAAAACTACAAATAGCAAAATCCTATCAAAGATATCAATAAAGAGAAAAAATATGATTATGCCATTAAACAAAAATAAGTGAAAGTAGTAAAAATACCAAGGTCAACATCACCACAATGTAGTTAACTTGGTTCTCATTCTGTTTTAGTCTCTCACTCAGAGTAGGGGCTTTGATGGCTGGTGGTAATGAGGTAGATTCAATTTCTAGTTCTTGGTCGCCAGCTCCATGCCACCAGATTACCACCCGCTTCTCACTATCGAACTCATATCTACCCGATGTCACCTTGATTTTGAAATTGTTTTTAGGAAAACTAAAAGCGGGGAGCGCGATCTCAGTACCCTTTTTCAGTTCTAAACAATCTAGCCCATCAATATGCAAGTGAAACACACCTTTTTCCATGTGGAACTTGTACGTCTTTAATGCGCCTGAAACGTTTAATGGGAATGGTCGCGCGATGGCACGATCAGCTCTAGTTGCATGGGCTCTAGACATCTTAATATGATGTTCCACTTCATCATCATTATCATGCTCTAATGCATGATCATGACCATGACTGTAGATACTAAAGTCTTCACCATTCCAATAATCACCGAATCGATGCGAGTTCTGAGCTGAATATACCCAGAGCGTGTGATGAATCTTGGATTTTTCTAACGCATGACCAAGAGTGTCCCAGGCCTTAATTTGAGAAGAATAGTTTCCAGTCTTGTATGCAGATTTGTCGTCAAGGTCAAATGGCATGCCGGTTTCGGACATGAAGCATGGCGTGATACCAATATTTTCCCGACCTTCTTCTCTCATAGCAGTGACTTGATTTGAAATGCACTCTCTGATCGCCTTTTCGCCAAGTTTGATAGCAAATGGAGGTGCCAGATATCTTCCGCGTAAAATACCCAAGACATCAACATTCCAAAGCGTACTCCAATGCTTCTGAACCATAGTAAGTCCATCATAGTAATGTGGAGCATAAATAATCCGAGAGTCCATGTATGGAGAGTCCTTGAGCTTAGGAGGAACTGACATTGTTGGTGGCTGACAAAACAAAAACATTTCTTTATCAATCTTTCTCATGCCAGTGTAGAATCTCTCCCAGTATCGAGTGAAGTAAATTGTGTTGAACGTAGTCTCGTCGGCAAACCTCCCATCTGGAGCGTATTTGAAATAGTCAAGCTTGAGAGGCTTATTGGTTTCAATATCCCAGACGCCATGTTGGGCCCAGATGCACTCGCCTAATTTCCATTTGGGATCACGCTTCCAACCATACTTGGTGTCGTCATAATCCTTAGAAACCCAAGCAGTGACACCCTTGGGATCAATGACCTTTTTTCCTACAAGCTTAGGACGGAGCATTCCAAACTCATAAACTTCAACTTCGCAGGGCCTGCCCATACCAAGAATCATACCCTCCAGAGCAGTCGGGGTAACACCAAGCTTCAAGTGCATATGAATAGAGTGTTTTGAAATATCTTCATGACCGACTAAACCTCTATTGAGCTCATTGAGAGTTTCGACTCCAATAATTGTGCGATTCATCAAGTCAGTTTCATTAATAATGCGACGGTAAAAATAAGTCAAAGCATCAAGTAGATGATCTTGTAGATAAAGCTCGATATTCTTGCCGTCGATAATGGCATTGGGCGCAAAGTCGAGGCCCGCATTGAACAAAGTGAAAGCTGTCTGACAGGCCAGTCTGGCGTAATTTGTCGGCCAAAACATCTTTGGGTAATTTTCAGGGTTTTCGTGATGACTCTGAACGAGACAGGCCTGCGTAGTTTCAAATGCTCTCGGATCTAAGCCCATTGCGTAGTAGGTCCACAATGGAGCACCGCTTCCTCCACTGTATCTTGACCACTATTATCATAAAAGACAGTTAGAATTAAATTGGAAAATGGTATTCGATATACGTACGTTATCTTGATGGGGGTCCATAAAGACATAAAAGCCAAACTCGTCAAGGATTTTCAGAACTTTGATAGTGAAGTCGATAAATTCATCATCGTAAATGCCGGGACCCTTGTGTTCCAATGCTTCCCAGGTAAAGACATAGCGAATGGTATTAAATCCATAAGACTTTAGTTTTGCAAAGTGTTTGGGGGCGTCCTCTAGCAGGAAAGGTCTATTTACAAATGAGATATTGTCACCATCCCAGTAGGAGTCGTCTACTTTCTCAAAAAAACTGGTCTGTTGAATTGGCAGTTTACTACCACCATCAAGGTTGATGCCCCTTAAAATAATCTCTCGGTTATTTTCATCCTTAATGGCTCCAGTTTCGTCCACCTGCAAATAACCAGTTGGCATTTTTCGAAGTTAGATAATTGTTTATTGTATGTCTTTGGTTCGGAACGTTAAAAAACCAAAAAAAAGTTGGAGGTAAAAGGGGAAAAGGAAGTAGAAAAGAGAGGAATTTGGGAGATTTATAGAGAAACCAAACTGAAAATAAAAAGATGACAGATCATATCTTTGAACACCACCCATAATATTTCAGGAGACATTCAATGGTATTTATGGGAAATAGTTCAAAGTTGAAAAATAAATGAGGCTATGCTTCAATTGTTTATGATGATTAAATTTGAAAAAAAAGGGTGAATTAAAGGCTGCTCCCTTGAACCGCGTAGTGGAATTTAAAGTGTCCCTTTAAAGATTACACGCGGATTTCTTATTGACTGTGCCAAATCCACAAGGCGCCTGCAAACGGACCTATAAATAATTGGGAATACATGCGGGCGATATAATCTTAATGGCACTCCTGTACTCGTAAGCACAAACTTTTGCAAAGATCAAAACTTTTTACCAAACTGCAAGTTTTTCTAAGTGAAAGGGACCAGCAATCTACTTTAATGCAAAACAGGTAACAAAGGCTTATATACTGCAATTTTCTGTTAATTGCTGCAAGCTCTAAGTCTGCGAAACCTGTCTCAGACTTCCAATTAGAATTTCCTGTTCCGGAGCAGGCTTACGAATTAGCAGAGTGAGTACGTAGTTCCAAACCAGCGCTTTTGTAAAAAGCAAAAAAAAAAACTCCGCTATGACCCTAGACTTACGTTCTCTTAACAGGGTTCAAAGCTTAAAAAGTGCTTATATTGGTAGCACAGTATGTACATATAAAGCCATAAAGCGCGCTTGAATTTCAAGAAGCGATCTTTAAAAAAAAAAAAATCATTTTTTTTAGCTTCCACAAAAAGCAGTTCTCCATGAAATTTGCGTAGTGAAAAAAAAAAAAAATAGATGTTTTAACAAAAGTCAAGGGGAGTCTGATCCCAAGATAGAGAAAACATTTGGCTTCTAGCATACTAACTTATTCACATTTTACTTAATTATATTTATTATATTATATTTACTACAAACCGTTTTTTTTGATTCAACTTTTCATGAAACGTAAATTTAAAAGCTTATCTTTTGGTATTCATGCAAAATAGAAAGTTTATCTCATTGAATTCTCTCCTATTTTTTTGTCAAACTCTTGTGTATTTTGTTTCTTTTTCCATCTGCAATTACGGCTTTTTGATTTGATTTTCTCATCAATAGTCAAGCATTAATAATGCAAAATGCATCAGATATATATTCTGTTAAGTCGAATCAGCTTTATCTTGGATAGAATTTACTGAGTTAGCTTTGCATGATGGGGTCTTGTTTATAATTTAAGTTCAACAAAAAAAAAAAGGTTCAAAAAGACTCAAGTTAGTTGGATTCTAAAGACAGTATATAATCTATATACATACGAATTGTTAAAATAAAAAATGCAAAACATATGCAATTTTACAATATTTGCAATAAAAACAAACCACCAAAAAACGGCAAAAGCTAAATCATGAAAGCGTTCATTTAAAATTTCAGTCAGAAGTACAGAAGTTGAACAAATCTTTTTAAACTTCTATAATCAAATATGTATTCTGAACAATGAAGCTCTAATTTTAAGAAAGACCTAAATTTGAACCCGGACTATTTTGCTTTTCACTTCATGGAACATTCAAAAACTTTTGCAAACCAAAAGTCAGTTCTATTTTAAGCCTACCATGTTACCTTTTTTTTTTTTTTCAAAAGTCATCATCAATAATACTATGAAGTCATAAAATACTAATAACGGCAAACGATATAGCACTGCATTATAGGAATTACTGAATTTTGTTAGATGAAAAGCTCATAAATGAGGATTTACGGGAAATAATGAAAACATTTTATCATTATTGTGATAAATGCTAGAAGCTTGAACCGAAATACTCATAACGGCTTTTAATAAATGATAAAAAAAAATACAACGATGCTGTTACCTGTTTTTAAAAGATCTGAAATCAAATCTGTTTATTAAATGTAGTTTATCAAAATTTATAATACTGTAAGACCAACTTGATTGTATATAGCTTATTAAGGCAGATTATGCCCAACCATTAATATGAGCCGTTGGTCGATCTGTTTTTTTTTTACAGGCTGCAGCGGCAGACACGTCTGCCCTAATAAATAAATACAAAAAGAATTTTTTTAATTTGAAACTTCCATCATGTTACTTACGCAAACTGCTTTGCTTTTTTTTTTTTTCAAATTGCTGCCACAAACAAAAATCATAGACCGAAATTCGATATCAACTTAAACTACCAGCTTTTGTTCAAAGCATTCAAGCATAAAAATGGTTGCATTGTGTAATTTCTACTGTAACTACATGAGGCGTTATTGATTGGCATTAATAAGTGTAAAAGGTGTGAAAAAATAGTTGCGAAATATCTTTAAATTCACAATTGACCAGCAAGTCACTCAGTGAGTTTAAAAACAGGGCATTAATCACGCCAAATTAGAAAAAAAACAGGGCTTAGAGTTTTGTTGCGTGAGAAGTAAATTGTAGAACTATCAGAAATGTATGGAAAGGTTTTAACGCATTGAGAAGCATCAGTTCCATCTTTCTACATAATCCAAAAATGTTTTGAGCAGGCTTCAATTTTAGTAATGTATTTGAAATATATAAAAAATTGTATAAACAAGTAAGAGAGATATCTCAGTTTAAATTTTTAGAACCTGGTGACTGACAGATAAGGTTTTTAGATTCATAAGAACTGACTTCCAAACTCTGATGTAACCGATAATTCAACAGGATGTACAGTTGACAACATTAAAATCAGAGCCTCTTGAGACTGCCTTCAAAAATGTATATAATTCTGTATAATGTGGTTAAAAAGAAAAGAGCAGCCTAGTAGAATTGAATACTAGAAAATGTAGTAGCGTTAGAGACTTCAATACTGATCGTTACTATTTCAATTTAATAAAAAAAAAAGACCCATCTTTTTTTCCAAAAATATTCAAGTATTTTAAAATAATTACCTTTGTATAACAGCTTAAATTGTGTGTGAAAATTCGCGTTCAGAGGCCACTCTTTTTTTTTTGTAAAAGATGATTTTGCTTTGTTGCTTGTAGTAGTGGAAAATTTATTACCTCATTAACTCATAGATTAGCAAGTCCTATCCCTGACTTTGATGCATAGTTATATTCTTTTCTATTTTCTTTTAACTTGATGAAGTCAATAACTCATTTTTTTGAAAAATTTCTAATTTGAGAGCGACAAATTGCTTTGAAACGAGGCAATTGTTGAGAAACTGTCGAGAAAGTTGTTTTTTTTAGCCGTTCGTTACGTGCGGCTATGCCAAATCCAAAATTGAGGGGGCTTGAACTTCAAGCCATCAAGGTCGGCCTGGACCACACAAAGTAAATGGCTTTTTTTTCTCTCACCAAAACTTAAGGATTTCTGAAAAGTATGCATTTACAAAATTTAAACCACATTGAATGGCTTTTACACTTTAAATAAGCTAAATAAGAAAAAAAATAGGTAAAATGTTTTTTAGTTTTTTGTGTAGAATTGTTTTCTGAATAAAAAAAAAAAAAAAAACTGCTGGATTTTTGAGTTTTATTAAACTGATTTTAAGACCAGAATAAAAGTATTAAAAGTATAACGCATTGAGATAACAGCTTCTTAGGACCACAAACTGTGAATCTAGGTCACTACATAATATATATGCGCAGAAACAAAGTACACATTTCTATGAAAAGTAACTTTTTTAATGTTTCGAGCTGACAGTTTCTTTAAATACAACCGGAAAATACTTTTAACACCTTTTTTTTATGGTAAAGATAGACGAAATGTCTATTCATTTGTGCAAATTGCAATGAAAAAAATATTAGAAAAGGATCCTTGTAATAACTAAAAAAGGGAAACTTTTTAACACACTTAAGTATTATTACAATTATTTTATCATTTGTTGTATTCTAGTCATTTGCAAATCTTAAAAATGTGTATACAATAAAACTGAACTTTTAATAAGTGTACCTAAATTTGTTGCAGATGCTATTCCTACAAAAGATTCGTGTACATTTCAACATTTATTACTCTACGTAGTATCAAAGTTGTAAAAATAAAAACGCCCGTCTTAAAATAACCTTTTGATAATTTTTGCTTATATACTTGTATGATAGAATGCCATGATATTTAAATTAGCTTTGGGGATGCAGTCAAAGATCTCCTATGAATCAAAACAAAATTGACTTCTTGGCTATTATCATATATGACATATTAATTGTAAAATGTAAAATAATAAAAGCTTGATACAATTTGAAAGTGTTTTTATAGTCTTTCTGATTATTGAGCACTTCATACAATTCAGTTATGCTGACAAGAACAGCCATTACACTGAGATCTTCACTTTTGTTTTTTTAAATCTCCACCGTTATTAACGGCGGTATTAAACCGTAACAACAATTTCAACAGTTTTTAACTAATATATAGCCCGCTTGATGACTACATATTTTGCCAAATTGTTGGACCAGGCTGTCAAAAAAGTAAACAAGTCACAGTTGCTTAGAGGTCACAAAAGGCCTGAATGGGATTGGCGTGACAGGGGCAGCAAAGTGGCAGGCAAAAAGCGTGTCAAATTAAGGTTTAAATCATTTCCAATTTGGGTCTAGCGCCGTCTGATGGAGGGGTGTAAAATAATAAAAATTTATGAGCAAAAATTAGCATAAAATTAGCATAAAATAGCATAAAATAGTACAAATTTATTACTAATTACTATCACGTTTGCACTATCGCCAAATTCTTTTAGTGTTTTCTTATTTCCACTTTTATTCACCTTTGAATTCTCTTCCCGACTGGGATTTAATTTTTTTTATAAATTTTTTTTTTTATCAAAATTCATCAAAATTTCTCTTTCTTCTTTGTTCTTCTTTTACTTCTTTTTTTTTTCCCCTGTATCCTTTTAATCCTTTTCCAAACGGCCCGAGCATCAATTTGTCTGCCTCTCCTCGCATAACGTTTTTGTTTGTCCAATAATCGTTGGGCATAAAGTTTTGCTTCGTGTATTGTTTTCCCCGGCAAACGCCTTTTTTCTCTGGTAGGTTTAAAGCACGCCACCATGTCCATGTCGATATCCTCAATGCTAGGCTCGTCTAGCTCCGAGGCCCGCACCAAGAAATCCGATTCGCCTGTGCCGGCGCCTCCCTCGACAAAGCTTTCCTATGATCCTGTAAAGGGCATCATGCAGCCATCGATCCTCAACAACCCCAGTCTCGGGTACTCATACGGCAACAACAGTGGTGCTGATCATAGCCACGGCAGCAGCCTCAACCGCATTTCAAGCCTACTTTCTTCGACGACGGCATCCTACACTTCGCCAGCACCGACGGCTCCGCTGATCCAGCACCAGAATTCTGTCTCATTGCCACTTCCGCAGATTCTAACCAAGTCGACGAGATATGGCAACAGCGACGCGCTACAAAAGGAGCATCAACTGCAACCCGCTTCGACTGAAGCGGTTAATAATTTACGGGTATCAGCATCAGCAAGCCCGACCCCGCAACAATCCGTGGATATCAAGCTGTCAAAGCCCATCGTCACTGCTCTCGGGAATAATCAGCACAGTCATCATCGCCATCATCATCATCATCATCATCATCACCATCATCACCACCACGCGCTGAGCGAGACCAACCTGCACGAGACAAGCCGATTTTTGCATTCATCCAACACTGAACGCTACCAATCGGCCGATGCGAGCGCAGCGCCGGCTATTCTTGAGGCTGCATCAACAACTCCAGGTCGTCCGGTTGTCAGTAGCGCTTCTGTGTACGACGCAATTAAGCACTTTCCGAGATTACAGCTAGGGTCATTGCTTTACGAGGCTCGCATCGAAGGTGCATTATTGCCGCGCCTCGAGGGTCGTGAGAATTGTTTGATTAGCGTGCGCATTCCGCGACACCTGCTTAGCCGCGCTCTCAACCCATGTGTAGCCAAGCGCAGCTTGTGGGGCACTGACATTTACACAGATGACAGCGATATTGTGTCAGTGTTATATCACATGGGCTATCTGCCACCTGCCAGCAGTGGCAACGACGAAAATCCAACGACTAATGAGAAATCTACGACTACCACAACTAATGCCATCACTAATAATACTAATAATGACATCAAGGCTGATAAGAACAGAAATAGTGAAAACAGTAGTATCAAGCGTCAATTGGAGCAGGACGGAGACGGGTTAGTGACCCTGCTGGTGCTACCGAAACTTGAAAAGTATCAGGGATCACACCGTAACGGAGTGAACTCACGAACCTGGACAACACAACATGATGGCGTGAGTTTCAGCGTGTTTAAGTTTGAATACATTGCGCGTAGCGAAACCTTTATGATTGAGGGATTGAAAAAACGCCGGTTAGAAGAGTGGCAAGAGACACGGGATTACGTTTTTGGAACCAGGAATTAAGAGAATGGTGTTGCCGATAAAACTCTTGAGTGGTTGCTCATGCGTCTTGGTTGAAATCAGTGTGTTGCTGCTGGTATGCTACTGGCATGACGATCATGGCAGATTCTAGTCTGTATAGCTGGAGTGTGTGTGTGTATCGCTTAATGTCTTGTATGCCGAAACGTGGGGAAAAGACGTAGGAAATTTTCGTCTTTTTTTTTTTTTTTTTTTTAGTTTTAAACCGCCAAATATGCTATGGTAGATGCCAAAAAAAAAAAAAAAGTCATAGTGGATGAGAGCTTGCAGCCATAAAAGACAGAACCCTCGATGCTTGCACAATAGTGGATTTATTTGATAATGGTTTTATGTATATATATAATTGTAATCTTTATTCTTATTTTTTATTCTCTTGTTTATTTTTTTTTTTTTTAATTCTTATTTTTAATTCCACATCGCCAACAAGCAACCACGAGTATTTTTTTCGCGAGCGCCATCACATTCG
>JAKUCA010000356.1:0-16224 GCA_030567025.1 Geotrichum europaeum
CATCATCATCATCATCATCATCATCATCATCATCATCATCATCATCATCATCATCTTTTTCAAACGGGGCCCCTTTTGCTTGGTCTTTTGTTTTCATTTACTCTGTTAAATTCACACTGGTAAAAAGTGTTAGTATGGGTTGTGTGTGTAAGTTTTATGTATTTATTTTTATTATATATATATATATATTTATTTATTTGATTCGTATGAGCCCCATCTTCACCATTATGTCAAATAAGGTTTTAGTTTGTGGGGGTTTATTTTTTTTTTTTAATTTATTTTATCTGCTTTTTCTTGATGAGAATGGGCTGCTATTATTAGTTAAGGACCTTTTTCAATTTCATCTCACTCAGGTGACATCATAAGATTTTTTTTTAAAAAAAAAAAAAAACCTTGCATTCAAATTATGTAATTATAATTGCATTATGTAATTATTGTTTATTTTGTATTAATTATATAATCATAAACTATTTGTCATTTGTGACACACTTTTGTCACATGAACACTTTTATTTTGACACAACAAAAACAATAAAAATTTTTACTTGTTTTCTTCGAAGTCTCAACAACATAAAAATGAAATTTGGTTGTTTTTTTGTTATCTCGTTGGGGGCAGAAGGCTATATAGAACATAAATGGGAATATATTATTATCAAGGCCCTTTTTTTTTTTTTTTAATTTTGATTCTCAAATATTTACTCAATCTTGAAATATAACTTGTTGGTTTTATTTTTATTTTGTCATATCATTGTTGCTATCATTTTCTTTCAAACCAAAAAAAAATGCTTTGCCAGTAGTGATAAAAGCCTAAATTCTTTTCTTTCTTTTTTTTTTTTCGTTACATCTGATCTAACTACTACGGTATTGTTGTAAAAGTGTATGGTACTGCCCAGGCACCGGATGTACGCCAGTTTGATTCAGCAATTTTTTTTTTTTTTTTTTTTTTTTTTTAAATCAAACGGAAGTGCGGCCATATGATCAAGTCAGAGCTCCATGGAAACGGGGGCGGAGGGAAAGAGAGAAGACAAACCACGACAATAAGCGGTTCAATTGAGTCAATAGTAAGCTTTTTATTAAAAAAAAAAAAGTCTTCGTAGATTGTTATTGTCATTTACAATTCTTTCGGATGATTGAAATCATTGATTTATACATATATATATATATATATACATTGGACCTATTTACTGATATTGTTGTTCTCATTATTATACGTACAAACACACACACAAACATGTAAACGTACACAAACGCGTAAACGTACACAAGCTTCACACTCACAGCAGTTTTTTACAACTTGGGCACCTTGAGTGACTTGCTAATCATGGCCGAGCCGCTCACCAAAAAAAGCAATACCACAGGATGGAACGCCAGCGCGTGACCCTCAAATGCCACGCCCAGTGGCAGCTGCTCATGAACCCAGCCTTGCGTATGCCAATAGTACAAAATACCCACCAGTACCAACGTCGTTGGAATTGGCGTGCCCTCAAAATACTTGGATTTGCCGCCAGCGTCCTTGGGAATGTTGGCAACAGTCACATTGAAGCGCGCAAGTCTCGTCAGACCGCAAAGCACAAAAATGGTAAGTAGCACCATATCCGCCGTTGTATCAAAGCCAAGGGCAAAGGCCGCCGTGGCGGGACCCACGCCAAAGGAGACCAAGTCCGCTAGTGAATCCAATTCTTGGCCCATAAGACTCGATTTGTTACGCAGCCTTGCAACGCGGCCATCCAAAAAATCAAAAAAGAGACCAAGCGGAACCAGGTACAAGGCACGCACAATCAAGTGCGGCGTCTGACGCTGCGAGGCAGCATAGGCAACCGAGGACAAGATTGACAAGAATCCACAGCAGCAGTTGAGTAAAGTAATAAAATCAGCCATGTGGAGGTTACGGATCATTGAGAAATGGCGGTGATCAGTTGTAAAGTCGTGGATCTCGCGCTCATTGGGCGCAGGCGGTGAGGGTGACGGAGAAAAAAAAGAAGAGCGTCGGCGTGATACACGCCGAGCAAAGGGAGAGGCCGCAGAGGTCGTGGAGGAGTCAGAATCGGCCACTTGGCTCATGATTAACAGTTGCTTTATGAGGGATAAACAAAAAAAAAAATTTGGTTGGGGGGAGTGGGAAGAAGAAGAAGAAGTGGAAGTAAAGAGGTTTTGATTTGGGAGTAGTTAATTTACAGGGGGAAAAAGGGAAAAGGCTAGCAGGGTGCTAGGAAAAACAACACAATTGAAAGCAACGAAAGATTGGCGCAGAAAAAATAACCCTTATCAAAAAATACAAAAAAGAAAGAGAAACGCCAGGTGCAAATGTGCTTGAGTAAAGCGATCTGGGTGGGTGAAAAGTGAAGACCGCGCGGGAGGTGTGGCGATTGCTGGCTGTGATTTCACGAGTCGATGGTTGGTTGGTGGAGATGAGAAAAAAAAAATTGGTTTTTTTGTGCAGAAATTTTTCAAGTCGACTTCCCCCCCGTAAGCAGTCCCAGAGAGGTTATCAATAAGTCGTCTCGTTCACAAAAAAAAACAGTCCACATCCGCAACAGTAACAATAACAGAAATCTAACTTATTCGATACTCATTTTCTCGTGAACTTGTGCTCTCACTGGAGAATCATAAATTACTGTTATTTCAATCGTGTTTAATTAAACCAATTACTATTAAATATATATCAAAAAATAAATTAAAAAAAAAACAAAAAAATTTGAAATTAAAAATTGAAAAAAAGCAATACCAAAACCTGTATACGTTGTCATAAGGACACCTCGGCCCCTCAAGCACCGGAGCTACCATACATTGCGGCCCAATCCTCAAATACCTTGAGCCCGTCCGGTGATACGCTCGGTCTAATTGTTTTTAGCGACGCTTCAAAGTCCTGAAACCCAATTGGCCGGATCTTCTCTGTTGGCGTCGTTAGCAGCGCCTCGCCCAACTCTCGCAAAGGCCCCATGGCCGCATCCTTGGCCAGCGCCGTCAAATCAGATCCACTAAACCCGTCCGTCATGCGCACCAGTCGCGCACACTCACTCGCTGTGAGTGAGTTCTTTTGATGGCTCAAAAGCTTTTCAAGGTGCCGCTCCCGCGTTTCAGGCTCTGGCAGCGGAATATATTGGCGCCGAACAAACCGGCGCCGCGCCGCCTCGTCAATTACCCATGGCAAATTTGTTGCAGCTAAAACAAGTACCCGTGACACGTCTTCATGTTCCTTGCCGGCGGCTGCATGTTGCAGCGCACTCCACTGTACCAAAAACTCGGTTTTAATCCGCCGAGATGTCTCATGCTCGCCAGTGTCTGATCGCGCTGACAGCAAAGAGTCAATCTCATCAACAAAGATAATGGCAGGAGCAAGTGCACGGGCCATCAAGAATAGCGCGCGCACAAGCTTCTCCGACTCACCGAGAAATTTAGACGTTAGCGACGAGGCTGAAATTGAAAAAAACGTTGATTGCGACTCCTGTGCAACCGCCCGCGCCAACATTGTCTTGCCAGTTCCCGGCGGGCCAAAAAGCAAAATGCCCTGCGCCGGCTCACGCAGGCCGCGGAAAAGATCGGGTCGGAGAAACGGATACACAACAGTCTCCTTCAGCGAGGTTTTCGCCTGGTCTAAACCAGCAATGTCGTCCCAGTACACTGGATCACCCTTCACAACCACATCGTTAAAGATCTGGTTGGCTGCATTCTCGTCAATCCCTTTGCCCTTTATTTTCTTACGCGCAGCTTGGATCCACTTGTCTTCGTCAATTGAAGCGTTGTCATCCGCCTCCTCATCGTCAGTTGATTCCAGGGGCGAGGATGTGCGCCCCGTCGCGGAGAGCTTGGGCGCCGACCGCGAATTGACCCGAGTAACTTTGGCACTCGGTACCGAGGGTGATCTGATCAACCCGGATTTGACCTTTCTTGTGTCCACAGGCGACGGCGGGTGGTAGCCCACAGCCTTGCTTGTAACCGGTCTTGTCTTGGTGCTTGCAGTACTGCGGCTGACAGTGGAGGGTTGTCTAACAGTGCTCGGAGGGCTGCTGGTTGTAAGTCGTTTTGTACTGTTAGAACTTCCAACTGTCACTCGTCTTGGTACCGTACCAGAGCTACTGACACCTGGTCGTTTAATAGTACTGTTGCTAGAGCTGCTGACCGAAAGCCGTTCCATATTATGGTGGAGTTGGCCGCCAGTTGAAATGCTTGCCGCCGTGAGGGCAGCGTTGGGCGAGCCAGGCTTTTCCTTTTTGTGCACCCATGCAAGTGTCGCCGCATTTGACGCGGCTTTGCGCTCTTCCAGCAATTTCTTCATACCGCTTTTGCTGGACCGCATTGTATGTCGCAGCTGTTTGGATGCAGGCATTACACTCAGAGGGCTGGGTGTGCGCGATAGCAAAGGCGAAGACGTGGACTTGGGCCCATTCCGGCTTGTTTCAAAGGATGGTGCAGAATGGTACGGCGTCGATCTGTAGTCGGTCTCGGATGTAGACCGCTTGTGTTTATTAATGCTGGTGTCGCTTTTAAGTAGCTGGCTCCGTGGTTGTGGGTTGGAAGACGGTGGAGTAGCAGCTGGTGTATTAACGTTGTCAGAACTGAAGTTTGCAAAGTAATTGTTGTACACGTCGTTCGTCGGGGTCGGGCTCACTCTTGCCGGCGCAGTTTGCTGCTGCAGGTAGTTGATCTTATCGTAACATTGGCGCTCCATCTCTATGATTCTAGTCATGAGCGAGGACTCGCGGTTGGACTTGGGTGTTGCAGTTATCGAACTAAGCTGCTGCGAGATTATCAACTTGGTAGCCTTCCATGCTTGTAGCGCTTGTTGGTAGTCACCGTTTGCTTCCGCGCGTTGTGCGCGCAACGACGACTCATAGATTTCGTCATATGCTTTCTGCAGACCGGGGAGCAATGAGGCCTTTTTGTGTCGGAGGAAGTCCATGCTGGTGATGGACTGAAAAATGAAGCTGATGTGCAGGTGACTGTGTCTATCTGTACTTGCTCTCACTTTGTCATGGACAGATTCTAAATATCGTCTGCGGTTGTTGAGGAACAAGAAGAAGAAAAAAGAGGAAAGAAAACAAACGGAGCTTCACAAAGAATAATGAAAGGAATACAAAAAGACAATTTCCACTAGTATACCATATGAGCTTTATCTAAAGCAAAGCGCAATCGCAAAAGCTCAATGAAGATATCGACTATCCGACAAAAAGTTTACATCTAGACCTACTAATTTATTGCTGGTACGTTGTCTAGTCGGCACCCAAGTAGAGTGTGATTACGGCGGCGCTGGGCCCCGGGACAGCAAGATCTTGCGCTACAGGTTCATACGCGGCATAGCAATGCTTCAACTGATACGGAAGTAGCACATTTTGATCCAAAGCAACTCCGTAGTCAACGAATTGGCTCTGCTTGTTATTCCATGGCAGATCACGCAGGTGGACTGTTCTGTTGTTTTTTCTTTGCTTTGTGTTTTTTCTCATTGCTCCAGTGTCTTTTTCTGTAAACCTCTCTTGTGGTCAAGCGGTTGCCCCAGCATCTGCATTCCGACGACCACCAACTTTCACGCGGTCGCATCTTTTCTTCCCCCCACGTCATCACCCGCTACCTGCAGACCAGCCCGACAATGATCTCGGTCAACACGTTTCGCGGTCTCCATAAGCTGCTGCATCCGCATGTCAGCGTCCACAGCGGTATTCCGCCAGTTCTTACCGGCGGTCTTTTAGTGTTCATGACGCTATTTTGCGCTGCTACCTACATATTCACCTCGCCGCTAGAGTCCCTCAGTCTCAGTGCTGCAACAGTCAAAAACTTTGAGCCGAACCGCTTGACATGGTATCCCCTGCTCCATTACAACATATTCCATTTAATACTCAGCTCGTATTTGCTTTACCCGATGCTTGCTACCTTTGAAAAGTTCAATGGCACCGTCCGTACGGGCATTGTGCTTAATGCGCTCGCAACTGTTGCGGGCGTGTTGTACATCCTAAGCCAGCTGGCACTGTCCTCCGGATCCTCTGTGCTCGGATCTAGGTAAGTCAATTTGTGGAAGTACTTTTTTTCTTCTGCTACTAACTGCAATCTAGCGTGTGGGTGTTTGCGCTTTATGCTTACTTTGCGTACAAGGAGAGTCTAAAAACGCCCACGGTCTACGTTTCGGCCTCGTTGACCTTTCCGACCTGGGCAAGCCCAATCTTGCCCTTTATTATTGTTTTTGTTATTTTTCCCGGACCTAGCTTTTTCATCCATTTGTTTGCCCTGATAGCAGGCTATCTGCTAGCAATGGACTATCTCAAATTCATGACTGACCCGTCGTCGAAGGTTGTACAGTACATTGAGGGCAAGCTTGACGCGGTGATCGACTTGATTCCACCCAAGATAAGATACATCAAAGAGGCTGATGCGATTGAAATTCGGCGTGAGGTTGTATCGGCGAGCTTGCCGCTTTACAAACGCCCTGAACCGAATACTGAGGGTTAACTAGTGGACAGCGCGATAGAGACCAAATACAATTAATTCTAATAAACTTCTCTGTATATTCCTATTTTTATTTTTTTATTAATATTTTTTTTCTTGTTGCTCCTGTAACCCTTTTTTCTTGCTCGTTTTTCTTTAAACCTTTTTTTTTCTTTTTTGGGGTTACGGTCGAAAGTAAATTACCCGGCCGTAAATTTTTCACTTTTCTGCCGCAGCCAAAAACTTTTTCATGTCTCAGCCAACCAAGTTCCTTCCATCTCCAAATCACATCTCGCAAAGGCATCGGCAGAACTTTTCAACAACTCAACCGCAACCATGGCTAAGCAAAACTTTGTCGGGATGGTCATCTCCCACGGTAAAATGAACAAGACTGTTAAGGTCAGAGTTCAGCGCATGCACTTCAACAAGATCATCAACAAGGATATTGTCAGATTTACCGACTTCCTCGTCCACGACGAGGCTAACAAATGTAAGGAAGGCGATATTGTCAGAATCCAGTACGTCCGCCCCCTGTCCGCCCGCAAGTCTTTTGCTGTTTCTGAGATTCTTAGAAACAAGGGTTTGTCTTGGATTCAGTACCGTGAGGAAGCTCCAGCAAAGGTTAAGGCCGAGGAGCTGCAGAAGATTGCCGAGTACAAGGAGCAGATTGCGAAAAAGCTCGGTGAGAACGGCCATGAGACTGTTAAGCAGCAGATGGATGACTTTAGAACTCTCAACAAGATCTCTCTGACAAACCTGACGGATGAGTCCAAGGAGCAGGTCTCTAGCATTCTCAAGAAATATAACATCGACTCGCTTGAGTGGCCCAACAAGTATCCGCTATTTGACCTGGAAATCAACAAGCTGCGGAACGAGCTGGAAGATCTCAAGATTGAGATTAACAAGAGCAATTTTGGTCCCCAAGCCGCCAAGTTGCTGAAGGAGGACCCTAAGAAGGCCAACCAGATTCTCCTGTCTCTTGGTAAATCGGAGCCCGAGAAGATGCCCAAGAACATCAAGAAGAATATTTTAATGAAGTACTACGTCAACCTTTTGTCTAAGGACTCAGCCTCTGCTTAGACAGCCTCTCACCGACATCGTCGCCCTGTGTATAATTATCGTTTTTAGTTGTTTGTTTTTGTTTGTTCTCTGTATATAGTCGCAGCATCCCCCACGCTGGTACATAAAAGAAAAATTTTTTCACTTTCATTTTTTCTTAGATCACCACCATTCGTGACCTCAGAAGTGCCCGAGACGCGATTGCCAAAGAGAATCCACTAGAATGTACATGTATGTCAAGTTTTACAAACGGCCGAGTTGCACGACATCGACCAAGAACAAGTGCTTTGAGATTAAGTCTGTTCTCACTGTCACCAATGATCTTGGGGAAAAGTTTTTCTTTGGCGATCTTGATCTCCAAGTCGAGTTGGTCCTGATCCAGCCAGCGTCAAAAAAGACACCGGTAGCTAAAGAGACTGTTATCGACAAGCAGGTTCTTAAATGGACGACCGGAGCGCGTGCAGTGACTTACACTGCCAAGGCGCCCCTCACTGTCCCCGGCACTACAACTTTTTATGTTCGCGCGTGCGTGCCGCGCCCGCACGAAGTAGTAGATATGCTGCTCGACAGCTACGAAAATATCGAGGGCGAAACATCTCATACATTTCTCCCGATCCAGAGTGTGCCATGCCGCCTCTCGGATCCGGCGCGCGATAAGAACACGTCTGATAGCGAGCATCTCGCGCTGCGCAATCTCGAGACGCAGTGCCCCGGGTACAACATAAACATCATTGAGGAGACTAAAGGCGACATTGCAAGTCACATCTGGGATGCGGCACTGGCGGTTTCAAAAGAACTTTGCTCAGATGAGTCTGTACTTAAAAAGTTTGTTGGCAAGCCGCGATCGATTGTTGAGCTCGGTGCTGGCTGTGGTTTTACGGGTTTGGTGATGGCGGCGATGTACCCACAGGCCCAGGTTGTATTGACTGACTTTGAGGAAGCTCGTGACGCGTGCCAGCGTAATATTGATCTCAATGTCAGCAAGCTACCTAAGGCTGGTGCCCGGTCGCATATTCAAATTACCGGTGGCGATGGCAAAAGCAGCGGTCGCGTGTCATTTCAACCGCTGCAGTGGGAGGAGGAAGACCGAAACAAGATTCCACACCCCATATACCACAAGAACGATAATGAGGGATGGGATGTAGTACTGGTCACGGACTGCATCTACAACCGGGCCAGTTTTGATCCGCTGTTATGCATCCTGCAGAAGCTGGTGACCACAGGCACAACACTACTGCTAGCGCACAAGTACCGTGCGGGCGACTCAGGTGAGCTGTTTTATGAAATGCTGGCTGAAAAGTTCACGTTTGTACACGATATGTACGTACGCCGTTACGATGAAAAGCTCCGCATACTGGTGGTCCGAAAGGAAGATTAATGATCCGTAGATAATCTCGGATGACAATAGTATTACGAGCGCAGTTGTGTCTTTGTGTATAATTTTTGTTTTTGACCCAACTTGCCATCTTGCACTTTCCTTTTTAATTTGCACCCTCAACAGGACAGCGAACGTAGAACCGACCATGTCAAAGTTGCCCTTGGATCTACCAAAATCGCTAAATGTGGCAGACCTGCCAGAGTCTGTTCGGAACAATGCAATTAAAGCAATCGTCACAGACGAAATCTACGACCCTTGGCAAGGCAAAACTGTTTCAACGTCTAAAACCCTGACCAGCGCAGCCAAGTATGCATCCGCTGCCATGGCGACTGCCGCCGGTGTGGCGGCCACGATCTCATCCAAACTCGATATACCAGACGATGAAGACATTGAAGCCATTGTAGAGGATGAAGGTCTTAGCAAAAAGGACAAATCCAGCAAAATCTACAAGCTATTCTTCGCAGCCTCCAGTGACGGCGATACTGACACAGTACGGGATATTTTAGGGGGCAAGGCCAAGGATTTCATTGACATTGACGGAACGGATGACAGCGGAAGTACTGCACTGATCTATGCCAGTTGTTTTGGCCACGAGGATATTGTAGTCGAGCTGCTGCGATACGGCGCTAATGTTGATAAGCCCGATCAGTCTGAATGGACTCCGTTGATGTGGGCCATTAACAATAGTCACCTGGAGGTCGTAGAGCGGTTGCTGGAGAATGATGCGTCAGTCACAAAGAAAACATCTACAGGACGGTCTGCGCTGGATTTTGTCACTCCGTTCAGTGAGATTTACACATACATGGCATCACTCGGCTACATAAACTCGAACCAACCCAGTGACTTTTACGATGACGGACTCATGTCCAGCAAAGGCTTTGGAGGTGAAGAGCCGGACCAACTGCTCATGGAGAGTGCATACAATCTGGACGTCGACATGACCCATCTGAAACTCGACGATGACGACGATATTCCGGGTCTAGGCACTGGTCTGGATGATCTCAATGGAGAGCAGGAATTTTTGTGGGACCGATGTCTCCCGGATCAAATGTTTGTCTTTGCCGAATCCGACATTCCGCGAATTCTAGAGGTCGGAATCACTCAGATGGAGCCGAAGAGAAGCTCCACGCAGAAGCCAATTCCCGCGAATCTGCTTTTTCTTTGTGCCCGGTACGCGCACAACTACGGCAGCCCAGAAATCTTGGAAAATTTACTGTCGCCTGCATTCACGCGGATCAGGAACGTTATCATGGCAAAACGGGAGGACATTGCATTCCTGTCATTCTGGCTGTCCAACTGTACGCTGCTTTTGTACTACATGCGCAAGGACGTAAACCTACTGCCAGCGTCCGTTGAACACCAAGAAAAGCTTTCTGAGCTTATCACTGACATTACTGTATTAATTTCTCAGGATGCTGAGCGCAGACTAGAGCTTTTGCTTAACTCTTCTATTCTTGACTACCAAACGATTCCGGGTTTGGATGAGATTCATTATCAGAGTGAATGGAGGATTTTTAGATCATCTAAGAAGCCCAAGAGCCACAAAGAGGAGATGGAGGAAATCTACAGGCCTCCCACCCCCAAGAAGAAGATGCTTCCTTCCCCGCGAAACGTTACCTCTATTCTTAGTTCTATCTTGTTTGTCACCGATCTATACGAGGTGCATCCAATTATTGTTCAACAGTTGATGTCACAGATTTTTTACTGGTTGGGAAGTGTTTTATTTAACCGTATCATCTCCAACCGAAAATACCTGGCGAGAAGTCGAGCCATGCAAATCCGGCTTAATGTGTCTGCGATTGAGGATTGGGCTCGCGCCAACAATAGAAAGCCCGACGAAATTACAGACGAGTTTCATCGGGGCGGCGACATCAAGTACCCCTCACTTAGCGACTTGTGCCGCAAGCATTTCACGCCGCTGATTGAAATCCTTCAGTGGTTGCAATGTTTTACCGCTATTGGCAACGACCTGGCCAACGTCACGGCTACTCTTCAACAACTTACTGCACTGAACGCCAACCAGTTGCTGCATGTAGCCAACAAATACCGCGCTGAGGTTGGAGAAAAGGGTCTTTCGAAGGCTTACAAGGCTTATCTATCCCAACTCACTCTATATGGCTCGAAGGACAGTAGTTATTCGTCAAAAATTACCAAGTGCACCATTCATAATGTGCTTAATTCGGAGACTAGAACAGCAGATGAATCAGTCAAGGAACCCGTCATTAAGGATGATGTGCCTAAAATGATCTCGCGCGAGCCAGGTAATGTCAGTGAACCCAATCCCAAGACGGAACCTGAGCCGGTTCAAGATAAGGAGAAAACTGCGGCAGAATTGGCAGATTCAATCACCCCTGTTAGGCCCTCTTCTTCTGTCGTTGCACCAATGCACCACTCTGATGACGAGGATGACGATAGTAATGAGTTGTACCTCAACGCCGCGGTCGTGCTGCCATTTGTGATTCCAACCCTCACAGAAATGATTGTCACATGGGGCGCAGGCCTGGGAGGCACACATAAAAAGCGAGCCAAGAAGTATGAGCCATCACTGCCAACAGAATTTTTAGATAAACTAGATATTGCTGGGGAGCCCAACCAGCAGGGCTCGGGGCTAAGTGTGAATCCAATCTTTGGCGGTAGTTTGGCCATGCCCAAGCCGTCGGTGCACCGTACATGGGGAGAAGACACGGCCACAGAAGAGCTTGAGCGCGAGGAATACGGGTCAATATGGTAGACTAATTATTGTAATTCATCAGGTTTATAAAAGGTTTAATACATTTTCTTCTTTTTGTAGAGATTTAGTTTTTATTTCCTCACATTGGCATGTTGTTACTCGAAGTGACCGAGAGCTAAGAGTGTCAGCGATTTCGTCTTAAGAAAGTTGAATTGATGACGCATGACTTAAGAATCAACAGTGAATGAATTGCAGGTGCAATTCAACATAATAACTCTTTGAAAACAAAAAGCTATACGATATATATTAACATTTATGACTACAATATTAATTCAAGTTTCTGTAATTATTCATTTGCTTCTTGTTTGTTAACTCTGCTTCATCTCAATGGTTTGGTTGTTGTTGTTGTTGCTGCTGCTGCTGCTGCCCAATTTCTGACACTCTTGTTCTTGGGTAGTAGGTCAAGCGTAAATCTGAGCACCAAACACCTTTGAAAAATGGTTGCCTTTTGGGACCTCTCAGGACAACACCAACAACGACAACAAGAAGAAGCACAACCCTTTTCCTTTTCCCTTTCTTTTTGCCCTTCTTATTGTATAAATACAAGCTGCTTTCTCTCCGTCCACTGCTGCTGCTGTCCAACCCACCACACCCTGAACTCACAACATGTAGGTCCACCAATTCACAGGCGCAAAATTTCCTTGCGTACAATGTGTATGGCAAAGGAAATAGATTTTATATACTAACGCTTCCGTCTAGGTCAGAATTGTCTTCTGAGTATACGCCTGCTTTTGCACCCTTCTTTGGGTTTGCTGGGTACGTTGACGTTCTAATTATCTACCACCATACCCCGGGTGTTGCTGGCACCAACTAACACTCCAATATAATTCATTTTTTTATATGTAGCTGCGCTGCCGCCATTATTCTGAGCTCGGCCGGTGCGGCCATTGGCACCGCCAAGTCTGGTATTGGTATCGCTGGTATTGGTACCTTTAAGCCTGAACTCATCATGAAGGTAAGTTTTAGATGTGCAACTATTGTACGGGATAAAATATCAAAGGACCCTCTTACTAACTCCACCCGCTTTTTTTTTGTGCAGTCGCTGATTCCCGTCATTATGTCTGGTATTTTGTCGGTTTACGGTCTTGTTGTGTCCGTTTTAATAGCTGGTGACCTCAACCCCGCCAACGACTACTCGCTTTTCAATGGCTTTATGCATTTAGCATGCGGTCTCTGTGTCGGTTTTGCGGGACTCGCTGCAGGCTATGCCATTGGCATTGTTGGTGATGAGGGTGTCCGCCAACTTATGCTTCAACCTCGTCTTTTTGTCGGTATTGTCCTCATTCTCATTTTCGCAGAGGTTCTCGGTCTCTACGGTATGATTATCGCGCTTATCTTGAACACCAAGGGCAGCGGTTAAGCAGAGTCATTGAAGAAGAAATAAAACAACAAATTTCTCGAATCTTTACTATACTTTTTTCAACGATCATTCTTATTATCCGACGATTTTCTTTTCCCATATATCCTCGATAATGTACTACACGGAGACGACTGGCGCTCGAGGAGCAGACGATGGTTGGTGCAGAAACCACAATGGCATATAACAACTTTTTTTTTTTTTTTCAACATATAGAAAAAATACAACCAAATTAATACTCTATGGCTTTGGCCCTAAGTCGTCACGCGTAGACCGAAAAATGAAAAAAAAAAAGAGTAGCATATTACTGACAGGATTGTCGTTACACAATTGTATCTTTAAAATAAATTCACATTATGGTAGCGTTCGCTACTTTCAATATCTTTTTCTTTCCGGGGTTTAGGACAGGTCCATCTTATCCTCCGTGCCCTTGATCACCTTGTCGCCCTCTGATAACGTCGCAGCACCAGCTTCATTGACGTAGTAGTTGACATTTTCGCTCAGGTACTGCACACTCCGGCCCGAGTCCAAAAAGAGAGAGTAAGCACGCTTAATGTCCTCAACGTCAACAACGCTAGACTTGCGTTTAACGGCAATGAGGTTTGCCACCGTGATCAAGTTGGAGCTGTAGCGGAGACTTGTCTCCTGGCCCACGCGGGTTAGGATGGCAAGTGCGTCGGCGGAAAGCTCGACCTCCTCCTCTTGTGCACGGATGCTAAGAATCTGCTTGATCTCGTCAGCAGAGTATGGGTTGGTTGAAATAATGATGACACGATCAAGCAGATCCACCGGCAGGCCGTGTGGCGACTTGTAGTTAGTGCCGCGAGTCTGGGACACGCCACGGTTTGTAGCCATGATGACGATTGGCGCAAGCTCGTCTTCCAAGGCACGGTTAATGAACGAGAAGCACTCAATGTCAAGCATGTGAACCTCATCAATAAACAGCACACCGGGGATAATTTCGGCCTTGCCTTCTTCTTTCCATTCACCGACCTTGGTGTTGATCTGGTCGCGCACCTCTGAACGAATCTCGCCAGTGTCGCCGGAGAAGAGGGCCAGGAAACCCTGTGTGCGGGAGTTAATGACGTCAATTTCGTGCAAGGACACGGTGTGAACAATCTCGCGACGGCGCTGCAGCTCACCGTCGGGGCACTGCACGAACTTTGTGTCCGGGCCCATGGCGTCATAGTCGCGCGACCGCGAGTACGAGCGGCCCAGTTTGGTAATCTTGCCCGAAGCCTTGTCTAGAGAAATGACATCGCCGGCAGTTACCTTCTCACGTGAAAGACTGTCAATCATTTTGGTGCCCAGCTCGTAAATAGTTTCCATGTCGGTGGTTTTGATGGTCAGCTTGCCCTGCTTGTGGCCGCCAGTGAGCGAGCGGTCAATCTGAATTTCGACGACCTCACCCTCAATAATCTCGGTCTCCTCCTTAATGCGAACGCCAATGCTCTTGCGGAAAGCCTGCGTTAGCGCCTCAGTCTTGGACAATTCGAGCGAGAAGACCTCGGAGGCGGCGAGCGAGGTGAAGGGAACATCGGCACCCAACGACTGAGAAATACCCATAGCAATGGCGGTCTTACCCGTAGATGGTGGACCAGCTAGAAGAACCGCGCGACCAGCAATTCGGCCTTGCTTGATAAGCTCAAGCACTACGGCCGCGGCTTTACGTGCTTTGACCTGGCCAACCATGCCCTGCGAGCTCTCGCGCGGTTGCAGTTTGCCCTCCTCGAGGCCCAAGCCCGTAATATGAGAATGCGCAGCAATCAGAGAAACGCCCTTGCTAGATTCGCTGTTCTGCGCGATAGTGGAGATGGACATTGTAACAATAAATAAATAGGTGAATAAGTTGGGTGGTGAATGAGGTTGGTGATGTTGTTGTTTGTTGTTTTTGGCGTTTGCTTCTTGTCCGAATTTTTTTTTTCACATCAAATTTGGTGGTGGGAGGATAAGCAAACCTTACCCTGAGGGCAGCGCTACGCCAACGTCTATCTCAACGTCAACAAGGAGGGTTGGTTCTTGTTTTTCCACTTTGCCATCTCCCCAGTTTTCGCACCTGCGTACCGCATTTTACAGCCATGTCTCAATACCTACTTGACCTTTTTTATTCGCTTGAGTCCTGCTTGACATGTTTTCAGGATCCTTCGCTTAGCATTAACCGCAACAAATTTAAGATTCTCAAGCTCATTGGTGAGGGTGGTTTCTCCTACGTGTACCTTGTACAATCGCAGCAGACCGGCGAGCTGTATGCGCTGAAGAAGATACGTTGCCCATTTGGCGCCGAGAGTGTCAAGATTGCTCTTAATGAGATTGAGGCGTACAAGCGTTTTGACTCTAAATATGTTATTCGCGCTGTTGACTCTAGCATTGTCCAGGAGAAAGATGGTTCTAAGACTATCTATATTCTGCTGCCATACTACAAGAAGGGCAATCTGCAAGACAAAATTAATGCGCACTTGGTCAATGGCACTAGTTATGATGAGACCGAGCTTCTCAATCTTTTTCATGAAATCTGCTTGGGTATTAAGGCGATACACAACCGGCATAGTAGCGCCGGCAGTGCGCCGGACACTGCGCGATACTCGCTTGAATCCAGCGGCTATGCACGCAACAACCAGAGTCTCAACAGTGGAGACGACGAAGACGATATTATTATTGGAGGCGGGGATGACGACGAGTCGGAGGCACAGCTGCTTGGCAACGAGGAAGGTAATAACACGCCCATGGATACAATTGTGCCCTATGCCCATCGTGATATTAAGCCTGCCAATATCATGCTAAGCAATGCAGCAAATACCCCCATCCTCATGGATCTCGGATCATGCACACGTGCGCGGCTTACGTTGACTACGCGCCAGGCTGCGCTTGAGCTACAGGATCTTGCCGCTGAACATTGTACTTTGCCCTACCGCGCGCCTGAGCTCTTTGATGTTGCCACGGGCAGTTCTGTTGACGAGCGCGTTGACATTTGGAGTCTTGGGTGCACGCTTTTTGCCCTCATGTACGGCACATCACCATTTGAACTGCAGTCGGCTGGTTCTGGTGCAAGCCTTAATTTGGCCATTCTTAACGGCCAGTACAAGTTTCCCGACTCGCCAGCATATTCAGAGGGGCTCAAAGACATTGTGCGAAAGTGTCTGACCGTAGATAAAGATCAGCGTCCGTTTATTAAAGAAGTGATTGAAGATGTGGAGAAACTGATTGGTAGTGGCCCCAGCCACTAAGCATGAGAAAAGATATTATTATTATTATTATTATTATTATTATTATTATTATTATTATTATT